>SJYT01053626.1:0-20656 GCA_006410635.1 Cephalophus harveyi
AAAAAAATAAAAAATAAATTAAAAGTGGCAATTGGAATACTTTTACATTAGTTTGACATAATCTCTTTGTTTAGTAAATACTGTAGAACATGAGATTTTTTTTCCTCCAATGAGATTTAGTTTTTTTATACATACTTTTTTTCCAAATAACCCATATTGCCTATATAGAAAACTAGAAAGGCCATGAGTCTTTGCCCTTTACATTTCATAAATATCTGAGAAACATAACATTTTCAGAAACAAACTTAAATCTGAATATTTATTTTAACACACAGTTCATCAGAAGCAATATTTTCAGGGTTGACTTTGTTTTGTGCATGTGTTAAAAAACATATTTATTTGTTGTTGTTGATTTGCTCCATTGTGTTAACTCTTTTGTGACCCCATAATACCTATTTATAGTGATTAATAAAATATTAGACTTTTATTAGAGAATTAAAAACTGCTTTCTCTCTCCTTAAAGCAAGTTCAGATTTCATGTTCAATAAGAGCTTTTAAAACTGTATATACCTTAAGGCACATCTATGTCCTCTGTATCTCCTTAGACTTTGAAACTATTTGATTTGTATTAAAAATACAAATTTAGTTTTCCTTCAAGAGATATTCTGTATGTGTTCCTAGTTATAAATTTTTTTGGCAATTCGAAATCAACATTTTCCTGTAGGGATTGTCCAATTGTCAACCAAAAAAATTTCTTTCTAATGTGGACCTCTATGGGTTCCAGAGCCTCTCTCTCTCTCTCTGCATGTTCCATGTGGGCTGAAGAATCACTTATAAAGGTTTATGAGTGTTTCTAAAGAGAATATTCAAAGGAGACTTTCAGCAGTGGAAAAAAGAACTTCTATCATAAATGCATGTCCCTCATGCCCCAGGTAGCTGACAGCCTAGTGCTTTGGCAGCTGAACAGATCAGAGAGCTTGTTCTGAGGCTTGCAAAAACTTAACTCTCAGAAAAAAAGTTAACATGAATTAACTACCACTTAGTTCAGTACATGTGGGAGAGTTCAACTCTCTGAAAAGCTGAAAATGTCAGGAGTTAGGATACAGTTTGCAAGAGAGCCCAGGAATGCCTGATGAAAAGTATATGATTAAATCCCAAGCACACAGGCAGGCCTCTCAGGTCTGCATGCATAAACACATTCCTTGGAAGTGGTAGGTAAGTTGCTTCCTGATACAAAAAAAGGTGACTTTATCCATTTTCAAGAAAAGAAAACTTAGACCAGGAGGATATTTCAGGAGACAATGGAATCAGTTACTAAGCACAACATTTTGAGGTGCCACATTGTTGGAAGCACAATTCTGATTGGCGCTCTACTTGTGGCCCTGGAATTCTTAGGCTGTGTTTGTTAATTAAATCCTGTAAGAGGCTGTATGTGGGAATATTGGGCACAGTAGAAGCAGGGACTGAAGTCCCAGGTTTGTTCTTGATCATTGAAAGATGTCATCTGGGAGCTTCCTGCCTGCACTCTCTTATCTCCCCACCTAGATAAGGAGGTCAGACCAGCACAGGGCCCACCTAGTTTGAGATCCAGACTGTAGAACAGACAGGCCCAGAAAGCTTGTGCTGCTCTTTGTTTCCCTAGTGTACTCACTTAAGAACAAAAGACCCCTATATACTTCTCTGGATCTGGTTAAATCATAGTTTCACTTTTGTTGGAAAAGTAGTCCCCCATGGGCAATTACTTTGTGTGTCTTCGAGTTTCACAATTTAACGTAAAACAGTAAGTTTGTATACCCCTCCTCCTCACTAGACTATCCTGAATGCCTTTCCAATCAACCTCCAATCCCTTCTATCCCTACATCCCCACCGCCCCTCCCTGTCAGACTCTGAAGTGTCACTCACGGTGGTTTTTTTTTTTTTTTTTTCTATGCTTCCATCAGTTTCCAAAACAAACAGTGGAGGCTAGGAGCAGCCGACCAGCTGGGTATTCACTGAGTCCGATGCAACAGTATCTCCCAATCCGAGCGGCCTGAGCCGCCATTGGCGGCAGGTCTGCTCCCTAAAAGGGCTGTGCTTGCCAGTCTCTGAGCTCTGACAAGTCCCGGAATCAGGGATTTGAGAACTGATGGTCTGCACATGTCCACTGGGAGGGAGGAGACCACAAAGGGGACTAGACTCCAGAGGACTCTAGCTCCAGTTTAGTCTTCTTGCATTCTGTCTATTCAAAGAACATTTATATGTATATATAAAAATTATACATTTTTTCCTCCTGCATATAGATTTACAAAAATTTGTCTGAGTTCTCAGTTTTTCTGATTTTCCCGCTTTCCCTCCTTTGCCTACCCTCGGCGCCCTCCCACCCTCTCCCTCCCTAACCCAGCTCAGGTTCAAACTTTACAAAGTACAGTTTTCTTCAGCCTCTCCAGGGATGGCTCTGAGCTCTCGGGCGCATGCCTTCTCAGTGGAAGCCTTGGTGGGGAGACCCAGCAAAAGAAAACTACGAGACCCTAGAGAAGAGGCGCAACCTGAGCTGCTTGAGAAAGACGGTGGAGAGGAGGAGGAGAGAAGGAGGATCGCTGCCTCAGTGGGGAAGAGCGAGCTGCCTGGTAAGTACCCCTACCGCAGCCCAAATCCCTGCGCCGGCTATCCTTGTTTGCTGGGTCCGAAAGTCTCAGGCTGGCCCCTCAAGGCTGCTTGAGGGCGGTTAGCCCTATCACAAGATGTCTTGGCCCAGCTGTTGGCCGCGTTCCGGGCTGCGGGGATATCTCAGCCATCTGGCTGTAGGGGGAAGTTTCAGAGCCTCCAAGTTCAGCCCATAGTATTGTGGTTCATTTGCGGTGAAGGGGAAATCCCCACAGGTTTGTGAAGTGAGTCTCTCCAACCTCCTGCAGACCCTGAGAGCCAGCGGGTGGCTGTTTCTCAGAGTAAGAAGCAGGGCAAGGACCCAGATCCCCAGGTGATTCAGCATCAGGGAACAAAAGTCTCCAAAAGAGATGAGAATGGGAAAATTTGAAGAAGGGTCATGCATTTCACAGGGCATGACCTGGGTCCCCTTTTCTCCATCAAGGGAGACACAGTGGGTATTTTGAAGAACTTGGAAATTAGTCACCAAGGTTCCCAGGAAAGAGACAAGGCTGGTCTGTCTGAGACAGGAGTCAGTGAGAAGGGGGTGCATGGCTGCAAAGCTCTCTCAAACTCTGGGTGTCTCTATTTCCCACAGAAAAGCAAACAAAAACAGAGCCGTTAGCAACTACTTTCGGCTTCAACAGCTTTGGAAGTCTGGAAGAGAAAGATATTATTCAAGTGGAACTTCAAGGATCTGAGCTGTGGAAGAGTTTCCATGACATTGGGACTGAGATGATCATTACGAAGGCTGGCAGGTTTGGCTTTGCCCAATTTGTTCAAGGGCTTCACACAGTAGGCACTTAATGTTCTTATCTCATAAAATGAGTGCCTCCAGTTTTATGCTCTTGTACCCCTCTCCCCATATCCACACCCCAGAAAAGTATTAGGAACCACTGTCCCTCAGTTGACCAGAGCAGGCCTTGCCTGCCCATTGTTAGTGGCTCATCCTTTCTTTCCTGTACACCCTGTTCTAAGAACTCATTCTCTCAGCTTCTGCCTGTGTAGTAAACAATAAAAATTAGACCTGCCAAGGCAGGTGACAGATGCCACCCCCACATCTTTAGCTACAGTCAGGCCCTTCTGTTAAAGCCTCACAGTTATTAGTGAACAATATCCCATCAAGCAGGCCCACTAAACTGAGCCCAAGTCAATTTGAGGTTGGTCTTTCCCTCTTCCTGTGGGCCAGTTTCCTCACATCACCTGGGTAGTTTTTGTGTATGTGGATCTTCTTAATTTCAGTCTTCCCCAAATCTGGCTCACAGAAAACACCGCTGATGGGAGGGACACAGCTTTTTCTCTCCTATTTTTCTTCCATATGATGGTGGTGGTGGGAAGTGGGGCAGACAAAAGCCTTGTGGTAAGAATATTCTGCTCCACTCAGAAATCTTGAGTTTGTTCAATCAAATATATAACCAGAAATCTTTCTTCATGCATCAAATATCATTCCTGAACCTGTCTAGAATGAGAAGAGTATTGTGAATGCCTTTGATTTTCATTTGTCCCCAACCTCGCCCCTGCTCCAAACATTTCTAATCACACCCAGGTCAGTAACTGTTTTCTCTCCCACAGGCGGATGTTCCCCTCTGTTCAGGTCAAAGTGAAAGGACTGGACCCAGGGAAACAGTACTATGTGGCCATTGATGTGGTGCCAGTAGATTCCAAACGCTATAGGTAATTGGGACCAAAGGAGGGTACTGCAGGCCTGGAATGGGTATTCAGATCTATGGAACCTGACAGCACTGTTTGAAAACTTTACCATTGAAGGGGGAATATTCTTCTGTGGGCTTTGAGAGTTGAGTTTTCTCTCCCAGACTGGAGTTCAGGGAGTTCAGACTGAGAGAAAAGAAGACTAGTCTTCTTTTCTCTCATTCTTGGCACACAGATTTCAACTGGGGCTTCAGTGTACCCCAAACCTCTCGCCGACCCTCTATCCTAGCCTTGACTCCACAAACTTCAGAGGGTATGGGCTCAGCAACTGGGAGGGAAGCTGTTTAAAGGAATTTGGGGAGAAATTCTGGGGCTTCTGGGGCTCTACCAGGCTCTGGACTGTGCTACTTTAGGGCAGGGTCCTTGAACAATATTCTAATTTACCATCCAAAGCTAGTCAAGCAGTTATCTCACCTAGGTCCATGTTTTTTCTTCCTTCCTTAGCCCCTTCCCTGAAGCAGAGGCTAGGTCCCAGAGAATACAAGTAACATTTCTCTTAATGTAAGCTCTCTACTTAAAGCAGGCTAAAAGTGGCCACACTGATCTAAAGCTAAGAGGCTCTTCTTAGCTAGCAGCCCAGAAGCTGGGGTCTTTGCATGCTTTAACTCAAGGGTTTGGAGGTTGGGCAGCAGCCCCTGCCCTCACTCAGCCAAATGAGCATTCGACTGAAATGGATGTCTAGCCTTTCTAGGAAACAGCCTGCATAGCGCCCAGTGCTGGGTGTGAGAGGCAAGAATTAGTCTGAGCTGGAGAACCTGTTAGGACCATAATCCCAAAATAGCAGAACAAGCTGCTTTTCATGCTTGAGCTGGTTTGGGAATTTGGCACATAACTAAGCCGTTAAGATTGGAGACAATGAAGAAGCAGACATAGAGAATAGACCTATGGACATGGGGGAGGGGAGGATGTAGAGGGTGAGATGTATGGAGAAGTAACATGGAAATTTACAATACCAAATGTAAAATAGATAGCCAATGGGAATTTGCTGTATGACTCAGGGAACTCAAGCAGGGGCTCTGTGACATCTAGAAGGGTGGGATAGAGAGGGTGATGGGAAGGAGGTTTGGGAGGGAGGGCACATGGGTGTACCTGTGGCTGATTCTTATTGATGTATGACAAAAAACCCACAAAATTCCGTAAAGCAATTATCCTTCAATTAAAAAACATTAAGTGGGGGGGGGGAGATTGGAGACAATGGGAAAATCAAGACCACAGTGGGCAGAGTTCCTTGAGGGTATTCTGATATAAAGCACTGTGGCAAAAGGGGTTTCCACAACTGCTAGTGGCAGTGGGCCACACCAGTACTTTCCTCACCCCTCTGCTTCTTCCCTGATGCTTGTGGGACAGGAGGATTTTTCAGATGTCTCTGCATGGTGAAACAAGTTAGATCAATTTTTGTTGCAGTTTCTGTGAGGAGATACAAACCAGACTATGAAATCCCATGACATTATACTTGCCCTGGCATTTTGCAGCATTTTAATGACATATGCTTATTTACAGTTTGCTTTCTATCCCTGGATGCTCTTTGGAAATCATGTTAAACCCAGCGGCCCAGTGGTAAAGAAACCCTCTGCATTTCAGGAGACAAGGAGACGTGGGTTCCATCCCTGGGTTGGGAAGAGACCCTGAAGAAGGAAATGACAACCCACTCCAATATTCTTGCCTGGAAAATCCCATGACAGAGAAGTTTGGTGGGCTACAGTCCATGGGGTCTCAAAGAGTGGTACACAGCTGAGCTACTGAACACTCCCACTCACTTTGAGATTAGCAGGCAAAACATGACCAAGTTCTTTAGAACCAGATCACAGCAGCCCCTATACCTGGCTTTGGCTAGTGCCTAAAGTCACACTCCACTCATTTTCAGGTACATCTATCACAGCTCCCAGTGGATGATAGCCGGGAATACAGACCACTCATGCATCACTCCCAGGGTCTATATTCACCCAGACTCACCTTGTTCGGGAGAGACATGGATGCGCCAGATCATCAGCTTTGATCGTGTGAAACTTACCAACAATGAGATGGACGACAAAGGTCATGTAAGTGTGCACAATCCTTTGTCCCAAGGAGAAGAGGAGGATGCCAAATCGTCAGCAGGAGGTTCACCTTGGAAAGGCCAAGAAGGTGTCCCCCAGATGTGCTAGTTGTGGTCTTCAGGAACTGTCCAAGTTCTGGGCCAGTGACCAAAGTAGCTCTTGTGACTTTTGTTTGGCATCTGAGAATGCTGGGGGTTGGAGATGGTGAGTAAGAGAAGTTTGAGGACTGAATGTGACTTGTTTAAACCAGGATGTCTGGTTGGGAGAGTGAAAGGGAACACTTACCTGAGCAATCTGGCACTTTAACTTTCCTGGCAATCATTGTGGGCTCTGATTTCCTCCCCCTGAGGTTCACCTTCTGTGTTTCATGGTATGGTGGAAGTCTTCTCCACAACCCACCTGCATGGAAGGCCTTTCAGATCACATAGACCTTGAACCTTCTTCCCAGGTGCACATCACCACTGCCTTGCCTGACTGACACTGTGCTAACCACAAAAGGAAGAAGGATTCTTCTTGGTTTAGGAGATAGGGAGGGTAAAATAGTTTCCCATCAGTTAAATAAGCCCAGGGAACTTATGGCAGGCAGTTGGATCTCAATGACACTTGGGAACATTACATGGTCACTCACATTTGGAAGCAGGAAAAGACCCCAACTGGAAATGGAACCACTGCTAACTGGTGCCACTGTGGTATCCATTTCCTGAAACCCCTTATGCCTGAGGACCTCTGTCTAGTGCCAAATGGCACAGAAAAGCAGGGTTAGCTTAGGCTTTCTGGTTTAGCTTCACTTTTGTGTGGGAAGTTTCAGGGTGCTGATAAGAGGGGGCCAGTGTGGGGGAGGGGAAGCCAATTACTAGGCAACATTTGATTATTTCTCCTCCAGATCATTCTGCAGTCCATGCACAAGTATAAGCCCCGTGTGCACGTGATGAAGCAAGACAGCAGGGTTGACCTGTCCCGGATTCAGTCTCTGCCTGCTGAAGGGGTTAAAACATTCTCCTTTAAAGAAACTGAATTCACCACGGTGACAGCTTACCAAAACCAGCAGGTAAAGCCAACTAGGTCCCAGGCAAGCAGGGATGGCTCTGGAGAAGCTTTAGGGACAGAATGAAGTTGTACTATATGGATTCAATTTTCCACAATTAAAAGGTGAAGTCGCTCAGTCGTGTCCGACTCTTTGCGACCCCGTGGACTGTAACCTACTAGGCTTCTCCGTCCGTGGGATTCTCCAGGCAAGAATACTGGAGTGGATTGCCATTTCCTTCTCCAGGGGATCTTCCCGACCCAGGGATCGAACCCAGGTCTCCCGCATTGGAGGCAGACGCTTTAACCTCTGAGCCACCAGGGAAGCCCATATGGATTCAATTTTCCACAATTAAAAAGAAATCCATTAAAAAGAATCTATAGTCTTATTGCTAGTAATCAAGCAAGTTTGATTATGAGTTTTGTGGATCTTGTGTTAAAGAAGAGCAGGACAAAGAGTGCCAGGAGAGAAAGGCGATAAACATTCCAAATTTGACTTAGCAATATGCTTAATGTTTATTTAATATGCTATATTACAGTTTGGAAAGTTTTGTGGTTGCTGTAACCATTAAAAGCAACAATGACAACTACAGTGTTTTCTACTGAGGTCACTGACTTTATCTTTCTTTTTCTTCTGAATCCTTAGATTACCAAACTGAAAATAGACAGGAATCCTTTTGCTAAAGGTTTTAGAGATCCTGGAAGAAACAGGTAAGCAATATAACAGTCACGTCTAATATTTATACAGCCCTTTTCACAAATACTACAGCTAAAGAAACTGTGGCTCAGAAGCCCAGAGTCCCTGCATTTTGTAACTAGTAGGTAGGAAGAAAGAAACCTAGATATTTTATCTCTAAAATCTTGCCTCCTCCCAACCCTTCCCCAACCCACTTTTAAGATATTATTTATTCCAGATTCTTGGGCTTTTATTTAGGGATAATCACTGGGAATTTTATTCACTCTTAAAAACTATAACAAAATAACTCAAAAGTTTACATAAATTATTATTTTCAAGAATCGCATTCTCAACTTGCTAAAGGTTGTACATCTTTTTCAGGGGTGTATTGGATGGACTTTTAGAGACCTACCCATGGAGGCCTTCTCTCACTTTGGATTTTAAAACTTTTAGTGCAGACACACAAAGTAAGAAGCTCTATTAATTTTTATTTTTAAATGTTAATGAAATAATGACAATCAGAAGCTCTGTACAAATACTACACAAGAATATAAGTACATGCTAGAAAATGTGTGTTTACAATCAAGTGAGTGTATATTTATCTTGATGAGGAGATAAGAAGCAAAAAGGGATGGAAACAGGCAAGATGGAAAAGAGCATAAACATGATAATTAATGGTGGATTTACTGACTTGTATATTCTTGAGTTACCATACATCCTGAGAGCTGTAGAAATCACCTGGGTCTTTCAGCAGCTCATGATCTCATATTCTTTAGAATCTGCCTGTGGTACACTGAAGTGAAGTGAAGTGAAAGTTTTTCAGTCATGTCCGACTCTTTGCAACCCCATGGACTATACAGTCCATGGAATTCTCCAGCCCAGAATACTGGAGTGGGTATCCTTTCCCTTCTCCAGGGGATCTTCCCAACCCAGGGATCGAACCCAAGTCTCCCACATTGCAGGCAAATTATTTACCACAGCCCAAGTATATAGGAGTGGGTAGCCAATCCCTTCTCAGTAGATCTTCCTGACCCAGGAATCAAACCTGGATCTCCTGCATTGCAGGCAGATTATTTACCAACTGAACTATCAGGAAAGCCTTGGGGTGCACTAATGGCCTTATTTTCAAATATGTTAGATATTAAAATAAATATTTTATATTTTATGAGATACTTTCAGCGCATGATAAAAATGACTTCCATTAAATTTCATCATCACTTGGCTTCAATTTTCCTTTTATTGTGAGTAGGAAAAATAAATGTCAAAAACAATACTAAGTATAGAACAGTCTTTTGGACTCTGTGGGAGAGGGAGGGGGTGGGATGATTTGGGAGAATGGCATTGAAACATGTATAATATCATATATGAAACAAATCGCCAGTCTAGGTTCGATGCATGATACTGGATGCTTGGGGCTGGTGCACTGAGATGACCCAGAGGCATGGTATGGGGAGGAAGGAAGGAGGGGGTTTCAGGATGGGGAACACGTGTATACCTGTGGCGGATTCATGTTGATGTATGGCAAAACCAATACAATATTGTAAAGTAATTAACCTCCAATTAAAATAAATTTATATTAAAAAATACTAAGCTATTCCAATCTGCTTAATTGCCATCAGCACTTAAAATAGCTGCAGAGCATTTGTTGTCAGGTCATCACCTGACTAAATAATAATTTGGCAATGCAGCCTTTCTGGTAGAAGAATGCATACCTTCATTTACTATGATATTCAATTATAAATAGAAAAGTCTTTATTCATGAGCAATATGGAATTATTTTACCCTTTTTGTCTTTACTCCATTAAAGTTGTTTGTCTTTAAACATTAATTGAAAGTTACAGTTACATTATATTTGGGTTGAATTTTACGTAAAAATATCATAACAACTAATTGAGATGTAAAGAAATCAAGTCTAATTATTTAGTGGAATATTTCACTGAATTGACTGTATTAATTTGGTTCAAGTTGCCTAGAAAAATATGAACACTTATTTGATAGTATCACTTTAATGGTATGTCCAGAATGTTCTCAAATTACAAAGAAAAGTGGTACCATTTTTGTTTAAATAATATTTGGATGTTTAATTATAAAAGATATTTGCCACCCTGTTGATATAGGATTAAGCTATGTTTACATATAAAAATGGGCTTCTGTGGTGGCTCAGCAATGAAGAGTCCCCCTGCAATGCAGGAGACATGGGTTCAATCCCTGGTTTGGGAAGAGCCCCTAGAAAAGCAAATGGTAATCCACTCCAGTGTTCTTGCCTGAAAAATCTCATGGACAGAGGGAATTGGTGGGTTACAGTCCATTGGGTTGAAAAGAGTTGGACATGACTTATCAACTGAACAACAAGAAGTATTTTAAAATAGTTAAGAAAAATTGCAGGCAGATTCTTTACCAGCTGAGCTACCAGAGAAACCCTAAGAAAAATAGTAGCACCTAAAAAACTCCACAAAACTTGATCAAGTTCAGTCAATAACCAATTTTTTAAAAAAAATTAAATAATTACAATATAAGGTGTAAAATCTAGATTTTCCTGGACATTATATTTATCCTTGATTTTAGTAGATGCTAGGCAACCATAAAGGATCACCTAACAACATTGGTATGAACAGTTTCATTTTCATCTTGGTATTTTTAACCTGTAAAACTATCTTTAACTCTCAATATAGTGCACCATGGAACTTTCCCCATCTGTGATTTTCACATAAGAGAAAACCTAATATATTAAATGTTATTTTTTTAATTTATAAGATTACTTTCATATGCAGTGATTTTTTAAATCAAGGCTTCCCTGGTGGCTCAGATGGTAAAGCATCTGCCTGCAATGCGGGAGACCTGGGTTCGATTCCTGGGTCGGGAAGATCCCCTGGAGAAGGAAATGGCAATCCACTCCAGCACTCTTGCCTGGAAAATCCCATGGACGAAGGAGCCTGATAGGCTACAGTCCATGGGGTCGCAAAGAGTCGGACACGACTGAGCGACTTCACTTCAAAGCTTTCTATAGAATCTCAACCAACTTGTTCAATTTAATCAAGTACTTATTTTAGTAATTTTTTTAAGTTAAAAATAAAAACTTTTATTTGTAAGATGTAATTGGTTCTGGATCATATTTAATTAGCCTTCTTTTGTAATTCATTGAATGAATGTTGCTCAAGTACCTTGTATAGTTCTAGAGCATAATGAATGCTCAATGTATGATACATAATAGTAATGCTAAAAGTAGTAGTGGTAGTAATAGAAATACCATATTCAACTTTGATCAGAGGAATGGTCTTTTCCAAAGGAGTCAAAATAACTGTGGCTTCCATGGTGGCTCAGTGGAAAACAATCTGCCTGACAAGCAGGAGACACAGATTCATTCCCTGGATTGGGAAGATACCCTGGAGAGGGAAATGGCAACCCACACCAGTATTCTTGCTGGGAAATCTCATGGGCAGAAGAGCCTCGAGGGCTATGGTGCATGGGTTCTCAAAAGAGTTGGACATAACTTAGTGACTAAACAGCAACAGCAAAATAACTCTGAACTTGCAAGGAAAGCTAATCTAAGAATGAAGCAAGGATAGTTATGGACATGATTACTGATTCAGTAGGAACATATAGTTCATTGTTCATTGATTGACTTGTCATTCACAGGTGGAAGCAGCAGCTCATCCCCAGTGACATCTAGTGGAGGGGCTCCTTCTCCTTTGAACTCATTGCATTCTCCACTTTGTTCACCTCCTACATTTCACATACCTACAAGCTCCCTTGGAATGCCCTGTCCAGAGGTGTACCTACACAATATCAACCTGCCCCTTTGCTACAAGATTTGCCCAAATAATTTTTTGCAACAGCAGCCTCTTGTCTTGCCTGCTTTTGAAAGTCTAGCAAGCAACAACAGTTCTCAGTCTTCAGCCCCACTCATGATGGAAGTTCCCATGTTATCTTCTTTGGGAGTCACCAATTCAAAAAATGGTTTATCTGAAGACTTAAATGGACAGTGTCTACAAGCACCTAATTCTTCCAATCAAATGTATGAATTACAGGCACTTGAAAATATTTTATCACCAAACCCCATTGCTCAGGAAGCAATTGCTTGCTCTTTCCATCCTTCCTATGGCTTTTATAGGTACAAGTTCTCCACACCACCTAGACTGGTAAATGCTGCCAACCATCTTAAAGTGAATGACAACAGTCAAGTTTCTTTCATAGAAGGCAAATACAATCACATTCATTGGTATCCAAAAATTAGCCATTGCCTTTAATGGAATAGTCATGTTCCTAAAATGATTACATGTAAGCATATATTTTTTTTATGTGTCGCCAAAAATGGTCAAAAACTAAAGGGCTTAAAAAGCTTCATTATCAGAGGATATTCCTCTGTTCTGCATTTAAAGTGCCTTATGACATGTCATAAGTCAGATATGACCTATAGCAATCTCTGACTACTGTAGCCTTAGGTCTCAAAATAAGATACTCAATAAATATTGTTTGATGAGGTAAGATTACCAGTGAAAAATGACTTCAGGTAACAAAGTCCCTAATTATAGTGAAGCCTGTTTACCACAACTGCCTCTTACATATTGACAATGACCAAAAGAAGATAGATTTAATTCCTGTGAAAGCAGTGAAACAATTTCAACTTTACCTATGAATACTGGTACTGTTTTAATTATCTGTCTTGTAACTGTAGAACATTTCATTGTTCATTTGCCTTATACTTTTATACTCTGCTGTTGAAGGAACTACTAGTCTCAATTTCAAGATACAAATAAGGACATTAACATTCTAATACTAATATTTGCAGCCTATGGACCATTTAATCCTGAAGGAACATGAAGATTAAATCAACAGTAAAATTTTCTAAATAAATTTGATCTTTTATGCTCTTTTATTTTTTAGATCATTCTCAGGTGATGTTTGTTTACTTAGTACTTTAGCAAACCTGGCATTTTATGTACACAGTTTATGAATTGTTGTAGTCCTTCAAAAAGACTAAAAGTTATGATTTGAATTGTGAGAATATATTTGAATCCATAAATATGACACTACCATTACAATGGTACAATTTAATTTCACTCTTCTGCATCAATTATGGTAAATTAGACAAAATTAGCATAAATAAGACTTAATTTTAGTTTATAAAGTTAAAAAGTTTCCTTTCACCTGGTCCTAAATTTTCTAGAGAGATTTGTTAAGTATAACTTCTATATCCTTAAGATGACTTGGGTTTTAATTTGGTGCAGCTAGCTCTACAATTTATTAAGCTAAGGCCCTTCACATCACAATGGTATGACTTGAAAAACTAACCGCACTGAAAAACTGCTTTTTAAAAACTTTTCCAACACATAATAGGGAGCATGCTCACTCAGTCATGTCTGACTCTTTTTCTGTCTATGGAATTTTTCAGGCAAGAATATTATTGTAGGTTGCCATTTCCTTCTCCAGGGGATCTTTCCAGCCCAGGAATCAAACCCAAGTCTCCAGTGGCTTCTGCATTGATAGGCAGATTAGTTACCACTACACCACCTGGGAAGTTACATATTAGGGAGGGCATATCATTATTGGACTTTCCAGGTGGCACAGTGGTAAAGAATCTGCCTGCCAATGCAGGAGATGCAAGAGATGTGAGTTTGTTCCTTGACTGAGGAAGATCCCTTGATGGAGCAAATGACAACCCACTCCAGTATTCTTGCCTGGAAAATTCCATGGACAAGGAGCCTGGTGAGCTGCAGTCCATGGAGTCGCAAAGAGTCAGACAATGAAGCACACACACGAGTCAACATTATTTATTTTGCTCAAAATAGTTTTTCTTCTCAAATATACCTTATAAATATACCTTCTTATACATGCATTAAAATTATATGCCCCTTCACTTCTGGGCATAGGGATAGAACAGCACATAGTTACATTCAAACTGAGTATTTCCAGTCAAGATGAAAAATTATTTATTGCCCAAGTTAATTAGGTACCTGTTATAAGAGTCTTTGAGGCAGAAAACCTGTACTACTCAAGTTTATCAAATCAAGGATTAAAGTAGCAAGCATACTATTCCTGTCTACTCTTAAACAGGAAAGCTGTAGGCTAAATTTTACTGCTAAAAGAATGATTTTTTAAGCAGAAATTCCCAAGTCAGATTATAATAAAACTTACTCTGATGACTTACATGGCAGATACTTGCAACTAAAACCATAAAGTATTTGGCTGATAAATCTAGAAAATTTATGGGTTACTTTTTAATGATTATTTAAGAAAAGGCATTAATTTTGTAGCTGCTCAAGTACATATATACCATACTTCATATTTCAGACAATTTTTCTGTGTGTAATCCATATACAATTGTTAATACAAACTATATTGGGAAAGGTGATTTATATTAAAGGGAAAACATTTAAAGGCTAGAACCCAGGCATCTATTTTAAGCTGTTTTTATATAATATTCACAAATTGTCATTCAATACTTTTAATTGAATAAGAAACCAAGGGAAAACCTTTATAGAAAATTAGACTTGGAAGAGACCTTAAGAAGTTCAGTAAGCAGTCCGCTATTTTCTGAACAAGTTTCTTGTCTGTGGGAAATTGCTATCATTTCTAATTCATGTACAATTAGTATTTAGTACCCTTACTATGTTATATTAAATAAATTCTTATTACCAAATAGGACGTTGCAAAATTTGAGTAACTTGTTAAGTTGAGGCTAATGATTATGGAGTGAAAAACAGAATGTATGAAATTATATTAATTTCAGCTGTGTCAACTGTAGGTTTGCTTTTAAAACCTACAAAAATCAAAAGTTACTCAAGTTAGACAAAGTATGAGTACCAAATGAAAGTGACCAAATGATACATAATAGACTCCCAAGTCTAATAATTAAAACTGCTATTTCCATTTCGTTTGACCATATATATACATCTAGGCTTTCTTCGTGGCTCAGTGGTAAAGAATTTGCCTGCAATGCAGAAACCACAGGAGATACAAATTAGATCCCTGGGTTAGAAAGACCCCCTGGAGGAGGGCATGGCAATCAACTCCAGGATTCTTGCCTGGAGAATCCTATGGGCAGAGGAGCCTGGCAGGCTACAGTCCATCGGGTTACAAAGAATCAGACACTAGTGAAGTGACTTAGCATGCATGCATACATCTACTTCATCCCATTAAAGAAAAAGCATTTTAATTCAGTTATCAGAAGCAGTTTAATTCAGTTATCTATATAAAAATCTGATTATATGACCCAAATAAATCTAGAGAAAATAAACTTTCATCTACTCTATAAGATTTATACATTGAATCAGGAAATAAGTGAATGTTGCTTTATCTTTGCAACTTAGCTTAGTGAAGCTAAGACCCGATTTCAGGAAGTATTTCTACTTTGTGGAACAGTCAGTCAAATTTAAATCAAGGGCTTGAGTTCAAATTTGAGCCTGTTTGCAGAACACATGTCTAAGTGGATAAATCTTATATTCATTACATTTTAATCACCAAGTATAAGTTTAGGTAACAAACTTAGCATCAAAACTTTTTTTTTTTTTCATTAAATAGAGCAAGTCTGCCCTCTGGACATTATATTTTAAAGTCTAATACATAATGTAAGATTATATAATGTTAGAGTCTTCAAACATTAATGTCATTACTCCTATTTGCTATATCATAAACATAGTTGTATTTTCTCCAAGCTATGAATTTAGATGTTCATGATATTTCACTGCTATTAGGCAGTCTAGGAGTAGACACGACTTCTTCTTTGTGAGGTTGAAGTGAGTCTATGGCATACAAAAAATGAAAAATTAGAATCAGCAAATGATGAATCAGTGTATCTGTCTTTGGATGGTCAGAGTTCTAAGTACTGACAACTTGAAAAAGTGCCAACCAACAGTGAATAAAGACAAACATTTTTATTGGATATTATGGAAGAGTTCCCTTTCATTATCCTGATCATTTATAGTATGCACCTTGAAGAAAATCATGGTGCACATAAAGCTGATAACATGTATCTTTTAACTGTTACTGATGCAATGGTAAGCCAGAATATGATTTAAATAAATTCATACAAATATTTTAAATATATTTTACAAAACTCTACATTGTGATGACAAATCTAGATGCTTTGAAGCAATAGTATTATATGTCCATGTTTACAGTAGGCACCCCACTCCAGTACTCTTGCCTGGAAAATCCCATGGACGGAGGAGCCTGGTAGGCTGCAGTCCATGGGGTCGCTAGGAGTCAGACATGACTGAGCGACTTCACTTTCACTTTTCACTTTCATGCACTAGAGAAGGAAATGGCAGCCCACTCCAGTGTTCATGCCTGGAGAATCCCAGGGACGGGGGAGCCTGGTGGGCTACCGTCTCTGGGGTCGCACAGAGTCGGACACAACTGAGGCGACTTAGCAGCAGCAGCAGCAGCAATATACAGTCATCACTGTTTTAAATCTCAGTAACAAATATTTTCCTTATTTGAAGATGCAATTTGCTAAGTTCCAGATGTCACACTGTAATTCATATAACCAGTGGGGTTTTAGTTTCATTTTGTTTTAAAATAATGTGTACTATGTTGCTTTTTCTCCCTCCTCTTCTCAAAAAAAGGATGCTACAAAGGACATCTAATCATTGCACTCTTATACTATTAATTATGTATTCTTAAATGGAAAGACAGATTTAAATATACTTAGAAATGTCTCATTGCATGTACTGCATTTTGTGAATTGAATCGACAGTGTGAATTGAATTGGAGTAAAAACATTTTATGGAAGTACGTTTTTACTCCAAGTTAGAGATATGTTGCCTTTGTGCTGAAAAATCTTTATTTAGCCAATATAACAATAGTATCCTGGCATATAGCAGCAGTTTACTAGTCAATTTCACTGGAATTTAACATGTTTATTGGAGCAATTTAAAACAAACCAAATGCACAGCTTAAGTTGCTTTGATGTAGGTGCTTTAATATACATTTAATCTTCTTAGATTTGGTCTGCAATTAAATGATAATTTGTATTAAAATTGTGTAAATAAACATGGTTTGAATGTCAACATAGAGCAAATAAATATAAAGAATGCTTGAAACATATCCAATATTAAGATTGTTTACATGTGAGACGCTGGCCAACTTTTGACGTGCTAGAATTTTACTAGAATATGAAGGGAATAAAATCACGTGTTTCTATTAGATAATATTAATGTATTTAAAGATATTTTTGCTAAATACATAATTCAGTTTCCCATTTTTATGTTAATTTTTGGAAAGTGTTGATGGTTTAGTATTTTGAGGTGAGGTGAAGTCACTCAGTCGTGTCCGACTCTTTGCGACCCCATGGACTGTAACCTACTAGGCTTCTCTGTCCATGGGATTCTCCAGGCAAGAATACTGGAGTGGATTGCCATTTCCTTCTCCAGAGGATCTTCCCGACCCAGGGATCAAACCCAGGTCTCCCGCATTGGAGGCAGACGCTTTAACCTCTAAGCCACCAGGGAAGCCTTTGCTTTTATTTAATTTTGCCTAAAAATTGAACTTTCATATTTCTTTTCTGACCTGAATATCTTGTGACCTCTTATCTATTATTCTAATGTATAATCATGCTGGATTTTTGCTTTATTGAAATTTGCAAATTTTAGGAAAAACTGTTTCATAGAAGCACCAACAAATATTACCCCTTGAAAGAGGCATATTTTCTTAGTTAAGACTCCAGTTGAACTGACAAAATTACTCACTACTACACTTGTGCAGATATTTATCTTGCATTCTTTATAGGATTTCATGTACAGGTCAAATACTTCATGTTTAAATACTACATTAATAATTCTGTTTTCAAAACTCAGATTGGGTCATCATCAAACTCTGATGCCAAGAAAAAAGAACTATTTGGCAAATATACCATGACTATGTTAACTATCAACATGATTCTTTTCTGTAGTTGTAACATTCATGAAGCTGGGATAGAAATAGGGTGTTCCATTTCATAAAGGCTCTGCGAGCCATAGTACCGCACATAAGGGATTAAGATAAACTGACCCAACATTTAGTCTCAATTGTTGTTGCCAATTTCAGCAGTCCCTTGGGTGAGTTGAATTAGGGCAGTTGACCTGAGTTCTTGGCTAGTTAAGATTCAGAGCTGTCTAGTGCATGAGGGCTCTATAGCTGACAATAACAAAGATGTGAAACTTACATACACATATTATACTATATTTTACTTTAGTTGTTCACATGCATATTTCTCCTACTTGACTCAAGTGGGGGGAGGAAGGCATGTGTGTGTCCTAAGTTGCTTCAGTTATGTCTGACTTTTTGTGACTTTATGTACTGTAGCCCACCAGGCTCCTCTGTCCATGGGATTCTCCAGGCTTGAATACTGGGGTGGGCTGCCATGCTCTCCTCCAGGGTATCAGCTCAACCCAGGAAGAGAACCTGCATCTCTTAAGTCTCCTGCATTGGCAGGTGAGTTCTTTACCACTAGTGCCACCTGGGAAGACTGAGAAGCACCTGGGAAACCTGGGAAACACTTGAGGGGAAGAATGGTACTTTTAAAATAATATTTCCAACTTTTAAAGTTTATATGTATATTATTGCAAATTAAAAAGCACAAGAGGACTTCCATGATGGTACAGTAGATAAGAATCTGCCTGCTAATTCAGGGAACATAGGCTTGATTCCGGGTCTGGGAAGATTCCACATGCCATGGACCAACTAAACCTGATTGCTACAACTACTGACTTGTGCTCCAAAGACTGTGAGCCACAGCTACCGAAGCCCACACACCCTAGATCCCACATGCCACAGCTACTGAGCCTTCATGCTGCAACTGCTGAAGCCCATGTACCTAGAGCCTGTGCTCTGCAACAAGAGAAACCATTGCAATGAAAAGTCTGTGCACTACAACAAAGAGTAACCCTCGCTCACCACAACTAAAGTCCACATGCACCAAGAAAGACCTAGCAAAACCAAATAAATAAAAATTAAAAATATAAAAAGCACAAGAAAAGGCAAAATTTTTCATAATCACAAGTAGTGTATAGTTTGAGTTCTAGTCGTGTATGTCTACACACAACTGAGCATACAATATTTGTGTATGGCTGTGGTCATACACTATTGATAATGCTTATTCATATACCATGAATATTTACCAATTAAGACTCCAAAGCCATAAGTATTTTGATGACTAAGGATATATTAAACCAAATTAAAATGATAGAAATGTAATCCTGATTTACATAGGACCAATTATTTTAAAAAGACAGAAGTGGGGGCGGTCCTAAAATGGCAGATAAATAGGATGGGGAGACCCCTTTCTCCCCCACAAATTCATCAAAAGAACATTTGAACGCTGAACAAATTCCACAAAACAACTTCTGAATGCTGGCAGAGGACATCAGGTACCCAGAAAGGTAGTCAATTGTCTTTGAAAGGAGGTAGGACAAAATATAAAAGATAAAAAGAGAGAGAAAAGAAGTAGGGATGGAGATCTGTCCCAAGGAGGGAATCTTAAAAGCAGAGGAGTTTCCAAACTCCAGGAAATACACTCACTGGTGGTTCTGTGGAAAGTTTTGGAATCTCAGAGGGCAACAAAACTGGGCAGAAAAATTAAAAATAAATAAATAAATAAACCCCACAGATTATGTCCGTAATGACAGCTCCCAGTGCTCAGATCCACCAGCAGCAAGCAGGGGCTGAACAGGAAGGCTTGAGCTGCATTGCTTAGAGTAAGGACTCGGCCTGAAAACCCTGAGGGAAATCTGAGGGAACTAACATGAGATAGCCTGAGAGAGAGAGAGAAAGAGAGAGAGAGAGAGAGACAGAGAGAGAACTATCCCAAGAAAAGCCCTAATCTAAGGCACTGCCAGATCTGCTCACAAAACAAAGGACTGAGGGAATACCAGAGGAGAGCTAGCCGGCTGCACACCAGCCCATCCCCCACTGGAGACAGGCAGGCAGGGAGCAGCCAGAACCAGAAAGGGGCAATCTTGGCCCCCCAGAGGCATCCTCTACCAAACTGCAAGCAGGCTCCATTGCTAACCAAGACTTCTTGAAATTCTGAACATTTGACATCTGCCAGGAGGGTCACAGCCAGAGATCAGCTCCTCAGAAGAGACACACAGCACCTGAGAAGATGTGCCTGCTGCGCACCCAGGACACTGAGGGACTGGAACTGGGGAGTTAATAAGACTCACTCCCCACCTGGGGAGACTGTGCTCACCAAGCACCTGGTCGCCTGAGCTGCTCAGACCTGGGAAGGGCACAAAATGCAGGCCCAACCGAGTCTGCGCCTTTGTGGAGTACCTGAGAACCTGAACCTGAGCAGCTTAGACCGGGGAAGTGCACTCAACCCAGGGCCCACCTCAGATAGTTCCCCAGCAGACTATCCTAGAGCCTGAGAAGTGTGACCATGAAAGCACACAAGCTGTGAGCGGGGGCAAACCTAGTGCAGCCAAGACACTGCGAGCACTCCCCACACACGCCAGTGATATTTGTTTGCAGTGTTCCTCCCTCCCCAAAGCATGACAGAACAAGTGATTCTAAATAAGTGACCACCTTTGTGTCACGGTGGAAATTAGATACTGAGTCAGTCAGTTCAGTCGCTCAGTCGTGTCCGACTCTTTGCGACCCCATGAATCGCAGCACGCCAGGCCTCCCTGTTCATCACCATCTCTTGGAGTTCACTCAGACTCACATCCAT
>SJYT01053626.1:21737-51604 GCA_006410635.1 Cephalophus harveyi
TCCTTGGAAGAAAAGTTATGTCCAACCTAGATAGCATTTTCAAAAGCAGAGACATTACTTTGCCGACTAAGGTCCATCTAGTCAAGGCTATGGTTTTTCCTGTGGTCATGTATGGATGTGAGAGTTGGACTGTGAAGAAGGCTGATCACCGAAGAATTAATGCTTTTGAACTGTGGTGTTGGAGAAGACTCTTGAGAGTCCCTTGGACTGCAAGGAGATCCAACCAGTCCATTCTGAAGGAGATCAACCCTGGGATTTCTTTGGAAGGAATGATGCTGAAGCTGAAACTCCAGTACTTTGGCCACCTCATGCGAAGAGTTGACTCATTGGAAAAGACTCTGATGCTGGGAGGGATTGGGGGCAGGAGGAGACGGGGACGACAGAGGATGAGATGGCTGGATGGCATCACTGACTCGATGGATGTGAGTCTGAGTGAACTCCGAGGGATGGTGATGAACAGGGAGGCCTGGCGTGCTGCGATTCATGGGGTCGCAAAGAGTCGGACACGACTGAGTGACTGAACTGAACTGAACTGAACTGAACATTGGAAGGGGCCTATAGATATTGAGCAGTATAAGCTGGATCAAGAAACTATCTGAAACTGAATTGACCCGACACTGTCCACAACAGCTCCAGAGAAATTCCTAGATATATTTTTACTATTATCATTTTTTAAAACTTTAAAAATTTTTAGTCCTTTATTATTCATTTTAATTTTAATTTTTATAACCTACTATAACCTTGCAAAAAAAAAAAAGACCCTATTTTTAAACCAAACTTCATATACATATTTTATAATTTTTGTGACTTTGTTTTGTTTTTTAATATTTTGTTTTTGAGAGTCTAACCTCTACTCTAGATTTTTAATCTTTGCTGTTTGGTATTTGTTATCAATTTTGTACTTTTAAGAACCCAATCTTCAGTACTCTTTTTTCTTGGGAGTGTGATTATTGGCTTCATTGCTTTCTACCCCTTTTGACCCTTCTTTTCCCCCACCAGGTTGCCTCTATCTCCTCCCTCCCCCTTCTCTTCTCTACCCAACTCTGTGAATCTCTTTGTGTGCTCCAGGCTGTGGATAACACATAGGGAACTGATTACTGCCTAGAACTGTCTCTGTCCTTTTGACTCCCACCTTTTCTTCTCCTGGTCACCTCTGTCTCCTTCCTCTCTCTTCTCTTCTCTGTGTAACTCTGTGAACATCTCTGAGCAGTCCAGACAGTGGAGAGCACATAGAGGACTGATTACTGGCTAGCTTGCTCTATCCCCTTTTGATCCCCCCTCTTCTCCTCCTGGTAACCTCTATCTCCCTTATCCCTCTTCTCCATGCAATTCTGTGAACGTCTCTGGGTGTCCCTCACTGTGGAAAAACTTTCATCTTTAACCTAGATGTTTCATCATTGGTGCTGTATAGATGGAGAAGTCTTGAGGCTACCATAAGAATAAAACTGAAAACCAGAGGCAGGAGGCTTAAGTACAAAACCTGAGAACACCAGAGAACTCCTGACTTCAGGGAATATTAATTGATAAGAGCTCATCCAAGTCTCCATGCCTACACTGAAACCAAGCACCATCCAAGAGCCAACAAGTTCCAGAGAATGACATACCACACAAAATGTCCAGCAACACAGGAACACAGCCCTGAGCTTCAATATACAGGCTGCCCAAAGTGACTACAAACCCACAGACATCTCAAAACTCACTACTGGACAATTTATTGCACTCTGGAGAGAAGAAATCCAGCTCTACCCAGCGGGACACTGACACAAGCTTGCCTAACTAGGAAACCTTGACAAACCACCTTTCCAACCCCACCCACAGGGAGGAACCTCAACAATAAAGAGGAAACACAAACCGCCAGAATAAAGAAAGGCCACCCCAAACACAGCAATCTAAACAAGATGAAAAGGCAGAGAAATACTCAGCAGGTAAAGGAAAACGATAATGCCCACAAAACCAAACAAAAGAGGAGAAGATAGGGAAGCTATCTGAAAAAGAATTCAGAACAATGATTGCAAAAATATTCCTAAATTTTGAAAACAAAATGGATTTACAGATAAACAGCCTGGAGACAAGGATTGAGAAGATGCAAGAAATGTTTAACAAGGACCTAGAAGAAATAAAAAAGAGTTAATATATAATGAATAATGCAATAAATTAGATCAAAAACACTCTGGAGGGAACCAAGAGTAGAATAAAGGAGGCAGAATACAGGATAAGAGAGGTAGAAGATAGAATGTTAAAAATAAATGAAGCAGAGAGGAAAAAAGAAATAAAAGAAATGAGGACACCTCAGAGACTTCTGGGACAATGTTAAATGTCCCAACATTCTAATCATAGGAGTCCCAGAAGAAGGCAAACAGAAAGACCATGAGAAAATACTTAAGGAGATACTAGTTGAAAACTTCCATAAAATGGAAAAGGAAATAGTCACCCAAGTTCAAGAAACTCAGAGATTCCCAAACAGGATAAGCCCGAGACAAAACACCCCAAGACACATATTAATCAAATTAACAAAGACCAAACACAAAGAACAAATATTAAAAGCAGCAAGGGGAAAACAACGAATAACACACAAGGGGATTTCCATAAGGATAACAGCTGATCTTTCGACAGAAACTCTTCAGGCCAGAAGGAAATGGCAGGACATATATAAAGGGAAGGAAGAGAAAAGCCTAAAACTCAGATTACTGAACCCAGAAAGGCTCTCATTCAAATACGGAGGAGAAATCAAAAGCTTTACAGACAAATAAAAGTTGAGAGAATTCAGCACCACCAAATCAATCAGCTCTCCAACAAATGCTAAAGGATCTTCTCTAGACAAGAGACACAAAAAGGGTGTATAAACTCAAACCCAAAACAACAAAGTAAATGGCAATGGGATCATACTTATCAATAATTACCTTAAATGTAAATGGGTTGAATGACCCAACCAAAAGACAAAGACTGGCTAAATGGATAAAAAACAAGACCCTTATATATGCTGTCTACAAAAGACCCACCTCAAACAAGGGACACATGCAGACTGAAAGAGAAGGGTTGGAAAAAGTTATTTCACACAAATGGAGACCAAAAGAAAGCAGGAGTAGCAATACTCATATCACATAAAATAGACTTTGAAATAAAGGCTGTGAAAAGAGACAAAGAAGGACACTACATAATGATCACAGGATCAATCCAAGAAGAAGATATAGCAATTATAAATATATATGCACCCAACATAGGAACACTGCAATATGTAAGGCAAATGATAACAAGTATGAAAGAAGACATTAACAATAACACAATAATAGTGGGAAACTTTAATACCCCACTCACATCTATGGATAGATTAACTAAACAGAAAATAAACAAGGAAACACAAACTTTAAATGATAAAATAGACCAGTTAGACCTAATTGATATCTATAGGACATGTCACCCCTAAACAATGAATTTCACCTTTTTCTCAAGTGCACATGGAACCTTCTCCAGGATAGATCACATCCTGGGCCATAAATCTAGCCTTGGTAAATTAAAAAAATTTGAAATCATTCCAAGCATCTTTTCTGACCACAATGCTGTAAGTTTAGATGTCAATTACAGGAGAAAAACTATTAAAATTTCCAATCTATGGAGGCTGAACAACACACTGCTGAATAACCAACAAATCACAGAAGAATTAAAAAAAGAAATAAAAATATGCATAGCAATGAATGAAAATGAAGATACAATAAACCAAAACCTATGGGACACTGTAAAAGCAGCACTAAGGGGAAGGTTCATAGCAATACCAGTTTATCTCAAGAAAGAAGAAAACAGTCAAATAAATAACCTAACTCTACACCTAAAGCAACTAGAAAGGAAGAAATTACGAACCCTAGGGTTAGTAGAAGCAATGAAATCTTAAAAATTAGGGCAGAAATAAATGCAAAAGAAACAAAAGAGACCATAGCAAAAATCAACAAAGCTAAAAGCTGGTTCTTTCAGAAGATAAATAAAATTGACAAACCATTAGCCAGATTCATCAAGAAACAAAGGTAGAAGAATCAAATCAACAAAATTAGAAATAAAAATGAAGAGATCACAACAGACAACACAGAAATACAAAGGATCATAAGAGACTACTATCAGCAACTATATGCCAATAAAATGGACAACGTGGAAGAAATGGACAAATTCTTAGAAAAGTACAACTTTCCAAAACTGAACCAGGAAGAAATAGAAAATCTTAACAGACCCATCACAAGCACGGAAATTGAGACTGTAATCAGAAATCTTCCAGCAAACAAAAGCCCAGGTCCAGATGGCTTCACAGCTGAATTCTACCAAAAATTTAGAGAAGAGCTAATACCTATCCTACTCAAACTCTTCCAGAAAATTGCAGAGGAAGGTAAACTTCCAAACTCATTCTATGAGGCCACCATCACCCTAATACCAAAACCTGACAAAGATGTCACCAAAAAAGAAAACTACAGGCCAATATCACTGATGAACATAGATGCAAAAATCCTTAACAAAATTCTAGCAATCAGAATCCAACAACACATTAAAAAGATCATACACCATGACCAAGTGGGCTTTATCCCAGGGATGCAAGGATTCTTCAATATCAACCTATCCTACTCAAACTCTTCCAGAAAATTGCAGAGGAAGGTAAACTTCCAAACTCATTCTATGAGGCCACCATCACCCTAATACCAAAACCTGACAAAAATGCCACAAAAAGAGAAAACTGCAGGCCAATATCACTGATGAACATAGATGCAAAAATCCTTAACAAAATTCTAGCAAACAGAATCCAACAACATATTAAAAAGATCATACATCATGACCAAGTGGGCTTTATCCCAGGGATGCAAGGATTCTTCAATATTTGCAAATCAGTCAATGTGATACACCACATTAGCAAATTGAAAGATAAAAACCATATGATTATCTCAACAGATGCAGAGAAAGCTTTTGAAAAAATTCAGCATCCATTTATGATAAAAACCCTTCAGAAAGCAGCCATAGGAGGAACATACTTCAACAAAATGAAAAGCTATATGTGACAAACCTACAGCAAACATTATCCTCAATGGTGAAAAATTGAAAGCATCTCCCCTAAAGTCAGGAACAAGACAAGGGTGCCCACGCTTACCACTACTATTCAATATAGTTTTGTAAGTTTTGGCCACAGCAATCAGTGCAGCAAAATAAACAAAAGGAATCCAGATTGGAAAAGAAGAAGTAAAACTCTCACTGTTTGCAGATGACATGCTCCTCTACATAGAAAATCCTAAAAACGCCACCAGAAAATGTTAGAG
Source organism: Cephalophus harveyi (assembly GCA_006410635.1). Classification (NCBI taxonomy): domain Eukaryota; kingdom Metazoa; phylum Chordata; class Mammalia; order Artiodactyla; family Bovidae; genus Cephalophus; species Cephalophus harveyi. The sequence goes on from SJYT01053626.1 coordinate 27,023, forward strand.
CTAAACAATGAATATAGTAAAGTTGCAGGATTTAAAATTAACCCACAGAAATCCCTTGCATTCCTATACACTAATAACGAGAAAACAGAAAGAGAAATTAAGGAAACAATTCCATTCACCATTGCAATGAAAACAATAAAATACTTAGGAATATATCTACCTAAAGAAACTAAAGACCTTTATATAGAAAACTATAAAGCACTGATGAAAGAAATCAAAGAGGACACAAATAGATGGAGAAATACACCATGTTCATGGATTGGAAGAATAAATATAGTGAAAATGAGTATACTACCCAAAGCAGTCTATAGATTCAGTGCAATCCCTACCAAGCTACCAACGGTATTTTTCACAGAGCTAGAACAAATAAATTCACAATTTGTATGGAAATACAAAAAATCCTCTAATAGCCAAAGCAATCTTGAGAAAGAAGAATGGAACTGGAGTAACCCACCTGCCTGACTTCAGGCTATAAGACAAAGCTACAGTCATCAAGACTGTATGGTACTGGTCCAAAGACAGAAATATCGATCAATGGAACAAAATAGAAAGCCCTGAGATAAATCCATGCACCTATGGACACCTTATTTTTGACAAAGGAGGCAAAAATATACAATGGAGAAAAGACAATCTCTTTAACAAGTGGTGCTGGGAAAACTGGTCAATCACTTGTAAAAGAATGAAACTAGAACACTTTCTAACACCACACACAAAAATAAACTCCAAATGGATGAAAGATCTAAATGTAAGACCAGAAACTATAAAACTCTTAGTGGAAAGCATAGGCAAAACACTCTCCAACATAAATCACAGCAGAATCCTCTATGACCCACTTCCCAGAGTAATGGAAATAAAAGCAAAAATAAACAAAAGAGATCTAGTTAAACTTTAAAGCTTTTGCACAACGAAGGACACTATAAACAAGGTGAAAAGACAGCCTTCAGAATGGAGGAATATTATCGCAAATGAAGCAACTGACAGAATTAATATCAAAAATATACAAGCAACTCCTGCAGCTCAATTCCAGAAAAATAAATGACTGAATCAAAAAATGGGCCAAAGAACTAAACAGACATTTCTCCAAAAAAGACATACAGATGGCTAACAAACACATGAAAAGATGCTCAACATCACTCATTATCAGAGAAATGCAAATCAAAACCACAATGAGGTACCATTTCACACCAATCAGAATGGCTGCTATCCAAAAGTCTACAAGCAATAAATGTTGGAGAGGGTTGGAAAAAATGGGAACCCTCTTACACTGTTGGTGGGAATGCAGTCTAGTACAGCCACTATGGAGAACAGTGTGGAGATTCCCTAAAAATCTGGAAATAGAACTGCTATATGACCCAGAAATCCCACTGCTGGGCATACACACCAAGGAAACCAGAATTGAAAGAGACACCTGTATGTCAATGTTTATAATAGCCAAGACATGGAAGCAACCTAGATGTCCATCAGCAGATTAATGGATAAGAAAGCTGTGGGACATATACACAATGGAATATGAGTCAGCCATTAAAAAGAATACATTTGAATCAGTTCTAATGAGGTGGATGAAACTGGAACTTATTGTACAGAGTGAAGTAAGCCAGAAAGAAAGACACCAATACAGTATACTGACACATATATATGGAATTTAGAAAGATGGTAATGATAACCCTGTATGCGAGACAGCAAAAGAGACACAGATGTATAGAAAAGACTTTTGGACTCTGTGGGAGAAGGTGAGGGTGGGATGATTTGAGAGAATAGCTTTGAAACATGTATATTATCATATGTGAAACAGATCATCAGTCTAGGTTCGATGCATGAGATAGGGTGCTCAGGGCTGGTGCACTTGGATGATCCAGAAGGATGGTATGAGGAGGGAGATAGGAGGGGGGTTTAGGATGGGGAACACATGTACACCCTTGGCTGATTCATGTCAACGTATGGCAAAACCACTACAATNCAGATCATCAGTCTAGGTTCGATGCATGAGATAGGGTGCTCAGGGCTGGTGCACTTGGATGATCCAGAAGGATGGTATGAGGAGGGAGATAGGAGGGGGGTTTAGGATGGGGAACACATGTACACCCTTGGCTGATTCATGTCAACGTATGGCAAAACCACTACAATATTGTAAAGTAATTAGCCTCCAATTAAAATAAATAAAATTTTTAGAAAAAGACAGAAGTGTTATAGGCATCTGGATAAAGATGTTGGGGGAGTTACAATTTATTAAAGACTGCATTTCCTTAACATTAAATTAAAGTGAGATGTAGTATAATAAAGTACAATAAGCATAATTATTCTAAGATAAGTCATTATCAGATTAAGACAACTAAAATATTGGTGGGAGGGTATGCTTCCATTGAATTGTATTCCATGAGGTGGACATACCACAGTTCATTTAACTATTGACCTGTGGATGGATAAATGGGAAGAATTCATTTTTTGGCTATTAAAAGATAAAGCTATTATTCATTTCCCTAATAATTAGCAATGTTGAACACTTTTCTCATCTGCCTCAGCCATCTGTATGTCTTCTTTAGAATAATATCTATTTAGGTCTTCTGCCTTTTTTTTTCTTACCTGTGTTTTGATTGAGTTGTTTATTTTTTAAAATATATTGATGGGCATGATCTGTATGTAAATTTTGGAGATTAAAGCCTTGTTGGTCTCCTCTTTCACAAATATATTCTTCCATTCTGTGGGTTATTTTTTCGTTTTGCTTATAATTTCCTTTGCTATGCAAAAGCTTTGGTTTTAGTTAGATGCCATTTTTTTTATTTTTGTTTTTATTTCCCTTACTCTAGGAGACAGATTGAAAAAATATCGCTGCACTTTATGTCAAAGAGCATCCTGACATGAATTGCAGCACACCAGGCCTCCCTGTCCATCACCAATTCCCAGAGTTCACTCAGACTCACGTCCATCGAGTCAGATGTGTATAAGAGACAGATATTAGATTTATAATGTTGTGTCAGTTTGAGGTGTACAGCAAAGTGAATCATATATATATATATATGAGTATATATATAGATATAGATATATGAGTAGGTATATATATATATACACTCATATATACTCCTTTTTTAGATTCTTTTCTTATATAGACCATTAAAGAGTATTGAGTAGAGTTCTGTTTGCTATACAGTAGGCCCTAATTAGTTATCTGTTTTATATATGGTAGTGTATATATGTCAATCACAATCTTCCAATTTATCTCTCTCTCTTCCTTACCCTGTGGTAACCATAAGTTTATTTTCCAGATCTGTAGCTCTATTTGTTTTCTAGATGAGTTCATTTGTACTCTTTTTTTTTAGATGCCACATATAAGCCAAATCATATAAAATTTGTCTTCCTCTGTCTGACATACTTCACTCAGTAGGGCAATCACTAGGTCCACCTATGTTGCTTCAAATGGCATAGTTTCTATGTTCTACATCTTCTTTTAGCAGTTCCTCTGTTGATGAGCATTAAGGTTGCTTCCTTATTCTGGCTATTGTAAATAACATTGCAATGAACATTCGGGTGTGTGTATCTTTTTGAATTATGGTTTCTCCAGATATATGCCCAGGAGTGGGATTGCTGGATCAAATAGTATCTCTATTTTTAGTTTTTGAAGAAACTTCCATACTATTCTCCACAGGGGCTGGACCATTTTAAATTCCCAAAAGTATAGGAGGGTTCCCTTTTCTACACACCTTCTCCAACATTTATTGTAGTTGTCTTTTTTTTTTTTTTTTTACAGTGACTATTCTGAGTTGTGTGAGGTAGTGACTCATTTGCTGCTTTGATTCGCATTTTTCTAATTATTAGTGATGTTGAGAATCTTTTCAGGTACTTTATAGTCATGTGTATGTCTTGTTTAAATAAATATCAATTTAAATATTTTGCTTATTTTTTGATTGAGCTATTATTTTGATATTGAGCAGGATGAGTTTTTATATATTTTGAAGATTAATTGCTTGTTGATTGCTTCATTTGCAAATACTTTCTATGAATCTAACAGTTGTCTTTTCATTTTGTTTATGGTTTCCTTTGCTCTGCAAAAGATTTTAGTTAGAGCCCATATGTATGCTTTTGTTTTTATTTTCATTACTCTAGGAGGTAGGTAAAAAAAAATCTTGCTATGATTTAGGAGAAAATGATGGTGAAGGAGTAGATGGATGTGGAGTACATCTCTCTCCACAGATACATCAGGAATATACTTCCAGACACAGAGGATCTTGCAGAACACCAGCTAAGACCAGGCAGGTGTACCTGACAACTGGAAAAATATATATATAGAATCACACAAAACTCAGTAGGTTGGAGGGAGTAAGGGGAAAAAGAGGAGAGTCAGCAGGACTACACCTGCCCTTGGTGGGTGAAGGAACTGAAGCAGGCCTCTGATCTCTATATTGGAGCAATTGTTTGGGACAGAGGAGAAACATTTGAGTCTGTGAGTGAAGTAGCTGATCTGTGATACTCTAAATGGAATAAGAATCACACAGACAGTCCTTGCTTCTGCCATTCGTACTCCTGGCAGGGGTGCAAGTCCCCTAGAAAGCACACTTGCTGGGAGCTAGAGCATATGAACTGGAGAGCAATCCCAGGGCAAGGTCTTGTGAGGGAAGAGATGGTGGTGGGAAATGCCTTTGGAGGAACCTGGATTCCATGGAAGCAAGGTGATACTGCTGAGTCATGCATAGGGGATAGCTACATAACTGTAACCTCTCTCTCCCCACACACCAGTACCAGCAGCTAAACAATAAAGACTCCAGAGAGGCTGGCTCTTTCAGCACCTGATGCACAGAACAACAGAGAAGGACCCCAGACACGGTGGCCATTTAAATGCTTGAATAGGCTGAGCAACAAAAAAAGGACCAGCCAAAGAGGCCCTCTGATTGCCAGCTGCCAGAATCTAAAAATACTCTGATAGGGCCATAGCTCCTGTGGCTGAGAGAATCGGTGTCCCTGCACATTTGGTGCTACCAGGGTCCCCATGACCCAGGCAGTTCCATCACCTTCATGCTCAGTCCTCAATGGGTCAGAGCTGCCGGAGGCTAGAAAAGGCCTAATAGCGTCGTATCTCCTATGACAATATTCGCCAACATCCCTGGGTAGCCAGCACTTCCCAGGTCTCCATAGTCGAAACAACCACACCACCTTGACACATCCCCCACTGGGACAGAACTGCCAAAGGCTAGAAAAAACTTAAGAGCATCACATTACCTGCTGCCTTAGCCTGTGGCTCCCCTGAGTACCTGGTGCTGCCAGGGTTCCTGTGACCCAATCAGTTACATCACCTTCACAACCGGTCCTCACTGAGTCAGACCCACATTCCTCCAGGGCAGCCCCAAGAGCAAAACCCTGTGGATGAGTCACATGCAGAGATGGAGATAAAACCATAACTGAATCCCAGAGGTGGTAGAGCTAAAGAAGAGGACCCAAAACTTCCCCACAAACTGTACAAGCTGCAGATTAAATCCACATGATCAACTAGACAGGCTCTGTGTCAGTGGAATATATAAAAGGACAATGAGACTTCCCACAAAAGAAAATGCACTAGTTCTGACAGCTGTGGACATTGGAGGCAAGAACACAAAAGAGTAGGATGAGATCAGCATCTGAGCTGCCCCCACAGCAAGTCCAGAGATCAGACCAGTATTGGAGAGCAATCTAGGGAGATGAGGTAGACTGTGATTCACAGCAAGGCAAACAATGCTGACAGCTGATATTCAAGAAAAACATTCATTATTCTTATATCTTGACTTGTTCTGTAGTTGTTTCTGGATTTTTTCATTTGCTTCCCTTTGTTGTTGTAGTTGTTGATTTTATTAGCACTATTAAATCTATTTAAACATTAAATAATATTTTTTATCACACTTTTAATTTATTTTATATATTTCTGACTCCACACTGGCCTTTTGCAGTTCTGTGGGGGTTTTCCTTTTTAAAAAATTTTAAAATTTATTGTTACTTTTCTACACTTATCCTTTCATTTACTTTTCCTAATGTACTTTTCCTATTGTAGTTATTATTTAATATATATAAACCTTCTTTATCTCCCTCTATTTAACTTTGCCTTTCTATTCTTTCTTTTCTTACTTTTCTTTCTTTTTCTCACCTTGTTTATTAGGTTGTTATGTATTTGCTGCTTTATTCTCTAGTTGGCACCTTGCTTTGGATTTATGTTCCAGTTTGTGCTTTATTTAGTTATGTTTTTAACCAATTGATATCATATTTGATTTCCTTTGCAACTGGGTCAACCTACTTTATTTTGGACTGTTTTGGTTTTGTTTATGGGTGTATATGTATGTGTGCATATTTCATTATTTTTCCTATTATTTGTCTGACTTTATATTTGCCATTTGTCTTGGGTACATCTTTTGTTTCTTGTTTTTGAGTGTTTGTTTTAACCCCATTTAACACCATAACAAAACACCTGTGGAATCTTCAGTTGCTGACCAGAGATCAGGCCCTGAGCCTTTGCGGTGGTAATGTTGACTCCAAGGTCCTAGACTGCTAGAGAACCCCTAACTCTAGGGAGTATCAATTAGTGAGAACTCCCACAAAGGCATCCACCTCTATTAAGACCCAACTACCGGCAGCACCCAGTTCATGATGCCTCATCCAAATGAGAGAGTCAATTCTTAGGCAGATTGATAAGAAGTCCAGGGGTCCCCAAGGAGAGAGGGGTGTGGAATTCTCAAGGAGGAAGAAAAGACAAACTTTTTCCCCCCTCTACATTCCTTAGGATTATATAACAATAATGTATCCTGCTTGAAGACAGTCTCTGGAAAAAAATCTTCTGGCTAATCCTGTTTTCTTAAAATGTAAATTTTGGGTGTAGGTCTGGTGAGGGCTTTACAACCTCCAGACATTCTTTTGATTCATTGTAATAACTAATTGGAGAGCATATAACTCCACTGATAACACTAGCAAGGGAGTACTCTTTCTGCCCCTTTCTGATGTCTATATCAGAAGCTTTCTCTATCCCTTTTAAACTTTAAAAAAACTCTATTGAACAAAAGCTCTGAGCGATCAAGCCTCATCTCTGGCCCAGGACTGAATTCTTCTCCTCCAGAGGTCAAGAATCCTGGTGTCTTTTCCTGGTTCAGCAACAACCTTTCACAAACAACAAAGACAAAAATACAAACCAAATCATCAGCAGACATGACTGCTACCTCACAGCCCTGCCCATCAGAGGGACAAAGAAATCTTACCTCCTTCCACCAGAAAGCAAGCACAAGTCACACCCAACATGAAGCTTACACAAACAACTGGAGCAACCATACCTACTGAGAGAAGAAACCAAAAGGAAAAAGGTATTTGACCTCAAGACTTGGGAAAAAGAGGCCTCAAACACAATTAAAAAAAAAAACATGAAAAGGCAGATAAATATTGCAAATACTAAGGAGCAACCTAGAAAAACACAAGTCCAAGTAAGCAAAGAGAAAATAGGCAAACTATCTGAAAAAGAATTCAGAGTAATGATAGTAAAGATGATCCAAAACCTTGAAAATGCAATGAAGAAAATGCAAGAATCAATTAACACATTTAACAAACACCTAGAAGAAATAAAGAATAAACAGAGACAAACAATGCAATTATTGAAATTAAAAATACTCTATAAGGAATCAATAGCAGAATATCTGAGGCAGAACGGAAAAGTGAGCTGAAAGACAGAATGGTAGAAATAACTGCTAAAGAGCAGAATATAGGAAAAAGAATGAAAAGAACTGAGGATAGTCTCAGAGACCTCTGGGGCAATATTAAATGCACCAACATTCATATTATAGGGGTACTGGAAGAAGAGGAAAAGAAAGAGTATGAAAACTTTTTTGAAGAGATGATAGTCAAAAATGTTCTCAACCTGGGAAAGGAAATAGTCAATTAAGTCCAACAAGCACAGAGAGTCCAATACAGGGTAAACCCAAGGAGAAACATGCCAAGAAGCATACTAATAAAATTTTAAACAATTAAACACAAAGAAAGAATATTAAAAGTAGCAAGGGAAAAGCAGCAAGTAACATACAAGGGAAATCCCATATGCTTAACAGCTGATCTTTCAGCAGAAGCTCTGCAGGCCAGAAGGGAATGGCAGGGCATATTTATACTGAAAGGAAAAAATCTACAACCAAGATTACTCCACCCAGCAAGGACCCCTTTGAAAATTGATGGAGAAATCAAGAGATTTACAGACAAGCAAAAGTTAAATGAATTTAGTACCTCCAAACCAGTTTTGTTTCTGTGGTGGCTCAGAGGTTAAAGTGTCTGCCTCCAATGAGGGAGACCAGGGTTTGATCCCTGGGTCAGGAAGATTCCCTGGAAAAGGAAATGGCAACCCACTCCAGTATTCTTGCCTGGAGAATCTCATGGACTGAGGAGCCTTGTAGGCTGCAGTCCACTTGGTCGCAAAGAGTTGAACACAGCTGAGCGACTTCACTTTCACTTTCAAATCAGTTTTACAATAAATGATAAAGGAGTTAGATAGACAGGAAACATAAAAGAAAAAAAAAAAAGACCTACAGAAACAAATCCCAAGCAATTAAGAAAATGGCAATAGGAGCACTGTTGTTGTTTAGTCACATAGTCAAGTCCAGCTATTTGAGACCCCATGGGCTGAATCATGTCAGGCTTCCCTTCACTACCTCCCAAAAGTTGCTCAAACTCATGTCCATTGAGTCGGTGATGCCATTCAACCATCTCATCCTCTGTCATCCCCTTCTCCTCCTGCCTTCAATCTTTCCCAGCATCAGGGTCTTTTTCAACAAGTCAGCTCTATGCATCAGAGGACCAATCGAAGGTTCAGCTTCAGTATCAATCCTTCCAATTAATATTCAGGGTGGATTTCCTTTAGGATTGACTTGTTTGATCTTGATGTAAAGGCTATATATGGAAAACCCACATCAAACATTTTTCTCAGCAAAAAAAAAAATTGAAAGCATTTCCTGTAAGATCAGGAACAAGACATGGGTGCCACTCTCACCACGATTATTCAACATAGTTTTGGAATGTTCCAGCTATGGCAATCAGAGAAGGAAAATTTAAAAAAAAGGAATTTAGAATGGAAAAAAAGAAATAAAACTCTCACTGTTTACAAATGACATGATACTATACATAAAAAACCCTAAAGATACTATCAGTAAGTTACTAGAGCTAATCAATGAATTTAGCAAAGTTGCAGGGTACAAAATCAATATAGAGAATTTACTTGCATTCCTTTGTCAGTTTTCAGTTCAGTCACTCATTTGTGTTCAAATCTTTGTGAGTCCATGGAGTGCAACATGCCAGGCTTCCCTGTCTATTGCCAATACCCAGAGCTTGCTCAAACTCATGTCCATAAAGTCAGTGATGCCTTCCAACCATCTCATCTTCTGTCATTCCTTTCTTCTCCTGCCTTCAGTCTTTCCCAGCATCAGGATATTTTCCAATGAGTCAGTTCTTCTCATCAGGTGGCCAAAGTATTGGAGCTTCATTTTCAGCATCATCCTTCCAATGAATATTTAGGGCTGATTTCCTTTAGGATTGACTGGTTTCATCTCTTTGCAGTCCAAGAGAATCTCCTTTATACTAACAATGAAAAATCAGAGAAATTAAGGAATCAATCCCATTTACCACTGCAACAGAAAGAATAAAATATCTAGCAGTAAACATATCTAAGGAGACAAACGATCTGTATACAGAAAACTATAAGACACTGAGGAAAGAAATCAAAGACCACATAAACAGTTGGAGAGATATACCATGTTACTGGATTGGAAGAATCAACATTGTGAAAATGACTATACTATCAAATGCAATCTACACATTCAATATGACCCCTATCAAATTACAAATGGTATTTTTCACAGAACTAGAACAGAAAATTTCACAATGCATATAGAAACACAAAAGACCACAAATAGACAAAGCAATCTTGAGAAAGAAGAATGGTGCTAGAGGAATCAACCTTCCTGACCTCAGATAGTATTACAAAGCTACAGTTATCAAGACAGTATGGTACTGGTACAAAAACAGAAATATAGACCAATAAGCAAAATGGAAAACCCAGACATAAGCCCACAAACCTATGGGCAGATCATCTTTGTCAAAGGAGGCAAGAATATACAATGGAAAAAAATAGTCTGTTCAATAAGGGGTGCTGGAAAAACTGGACAGCTACATGTAAAAAGAAAATGAAATTAGAATACTTCTTAACAACATACACAAAGATAAACTCAAAATGGATTAAAGACCTAAATGTTAGACCAGAAACTATAAGACTATCAGAGGAAAACATGATATGATAATTCACGCAAGATCTTCCATGACCCACCTCCTAGAGTAATGGAATTTAAAACAAAAATAAAAAAGTGGGACCTATTAAACTTAAACACTTTTACATAGCAAAGGAAACTATAAACAAGGTGAAAATACAGCCCTCAGAATGGATGAAAATAATAGGAAATGAAACAACTGACAAAGGATTAATTTCCAAAATATACAAGCAGCTCATAGAAGTCAATACCAGGAAAACAAACAACCCAGTCAAAAAGTAAAAGAAGAATATAAACAGACATTTCTCCAAAGAAGACATGCAGATGACTAATAAACACATGAAAAGATGTTCAATACATCTCATTATTATAGAAATGCAAATCAAAACTACAAAGAGATATCATCACACCAGTTAAAATGGCCATCATCAAAATGTCTAGAAACAATAAATGCTGTAGAGGGTATAGAGAAAAGGGAACCCTCTTGCACTGTTGGTGGGAATGTAAATTGATACAGCCACTATGGAAGACAGATAGAGATTCCTTAAAAAATGAAATAGAACCACCGTAGGACTGTATATCCAACTTCTAGCCATCTACCCTGAGGAAGTTCAGTTCAGTTCAGTTCAGTCGCTCAGTCGTGTCCGACTCTTTGCAACCCCATGAATCGCAGCACGCCAGGCCTCCCTGTCCATCATCAACTCCTGGAGTTCACTCAGACTCACGTCCATCGAGTCAGTGATGCCATCCAGCAATCTCATCCTCGGTCGTCCCCTTCTTCTCCTGCCTCCAATCCCTCCCAGCCTGGGGAAACCAAAACTGAAAAAGACAAATGTACTCCAATGTTCACTGAAACACTATTTACAATAGCTGGTACATGGAAGCAACCTAGATGTCCATCGATAGATGAATGGATAAGAAAGCAGTGGTACATACATATAATGGAATATTACTAGCCATAAAAAAGAAAGCATTTGAGTCAGTTCTAATGAGATTGATGAACCTAGAGCCTATTATACAGAGTAAAATAAGTAAGAAAGAGAAAAGGAAACATCATATACTAATGCATATATATAGAATCTAGAAAGATGGTACTGATAAAATTATTTTCAAGGCACCAATGGAGACACAGACATAGATTACAGACTTATGAACATGGAGTCAGGGGAGGAAGGAGAGGATGGGCTGTATGGAGAGAGTAACATGGATTACCATAGGTAAAATGAGTAGCCAGTGAGGGGGTGGGAGATATTGCTATGATTTATATCAAAGAGTCTTCTGCCTATGTCTCTAAATGTTTTATATTACATTTAGGTCTTTAATTAATTTTTACTTTATTTTTGTATACAGTATTAGGGGGTGTTCTAAATTCATTCTTTTACATGTCTCTGTCCAGTTTTCCCTGTCCCACTTATTAAAGAGATGGTCTTTTCTTCATTATATATTCTTGCCTTCTTTATCATAGGTTAGGCCGCCAGAGGTGCATGGGTTTATCTCTGGACTTTCTGTCATGTTCCATTTACCTAAATTTCTGTTTTTGCACAAATAACATGCTATTTTTATGACTGTAGTTTTCTAGTATAATCTGAAATCAGGGAACCTTATTCCCCTGTTCCATTCTTCTTTCTCAAGATTTCTTTCACTATTTAGGGTTTTTACTATTTCCATACAAACTGCAAAGCTTACTGTCTAGTTCCATGAAAAATGCCCTTGGTAATTTGGGATTGCTTTGAGTCTGTAAATTGCTTTGGGTTGTATAGTCATTTTCTCAACATTGATTCATCCAGTCCAAGTATATGGTATATCTCTCCATCTGTTTGTGTCATCTTTTATTTCTTTCATCAGTATTCTATTTTTTTCTGAGTACAGTTACTTTCCCACCTTAAGTAGGTTTATTACTAGGTATATTGTTCTTTTAAATCAATGGAAAGTGATTGTCTCTGTAAAATCTTTTTCTGATCATTCATGGCTAGTGGATAGGAATGTAATATATATATGCATATTAATTTTCTATCCTGCGATTTTACCAAATTTATTGATGAACTCTAGTAGTCTTCTGGTGGCATCTTTAGAATTTTTTATATACAGTATCATGTCATCTGCAAACAGTAACAATTTTACTTTTTCTTTTCCAAATTTGATTCATTTTCTTTCTTTTTTTCCCCTCTGATTGCCATGGCTAGAGCTTCCAAAACTATGCTGAATGAAAGTGGCAAGAGTGGACATCTTTGTATTGTTCCTGATCTTAGAGGGGATGTTTTCAGATTTTCATCATTAAGAATTATGTTCTCTGTGGATTTGTCATATATGGCCTTTATTATGTTGAAGGAGGTTGCCTCTAAGCCCACTTTCTGTAGATATTTTTTTATCATGAATGTGTGTTGAATTGTGTTAAAAGTTTTTTCTTTATGTATTGACATGATCATGTGATTCATTCTTCATTTTTTTTAATGTGCTGTATCACACTGACTCTCCATATTCAAGGAGCTGCGGCTGTGCAGGCACAGGAGGGCTCAGAGGAATACTCCATGTTTAAGGTCAGGAGGGGTGGTGGTGAGGAGATACCCCTTGTCCAAGGTAAGGAGCAGCAGCTGCGCTTTGCTGGAGCAGCTGTGAAGAGATACAAATAGCTGTGAAAAGAAGAGAAGCAATGAACAAAGGAGAAAGGAAAGATATAAGCATCTGAATGCAGATTTCCAAAGAATAGCAAGGAGAGATAAGAAAACCTTCTTCAGCAATCAATGCAAAGAAATAGAGGGAAAGAAGAGAATGGGAAAGACTAGAGATTTCTTCAAGAAAATTAGAGATACCAAGGGAACATTTCATGCAAAGATGGGCTCGATAAAGGACAGAAATGGTATGGACCTAACAGAAGCAGAAGATATTAAGAAGAGGTGGCAAGAATGCACAGAAGAACTGTACGAAAAAGATCTTCACAACCTAGATAATCATGATGGTGTGATCACTCACCTAGAGCCAGACATCCTGGAACGTGAAGTCAAGTGGGCCTTAGAAAACATCACTACGAACAAAGCGAGTGGAGGTGATGGAATTCCAGCTGAGCTTTTTCAAATCCTGAAAGATGATGCTGTGAAAGTGCTGCCCTCAATATGCCATCAAATTTGGAAAACTCAGCAGTGGCCACAGGACTGGAAAAGGTCAGTTTTCATTCCAATCCCAAAGAAAGGCAATGCCAAAGAATGCTCCAACTACCGCACAATTGCACTCATCTCACATGCTAGTAAAGTAATGCTCAAAATTCTCCAAGCCAGGCTTCAGCAATACATGAACTGTGAACTTCCAGATGTTCAAGATGGCTTTAGAAAAGGCAGAGGAACCAGAGATCAAATTGCCAACATCCAAATTGCTGGATCACGGAAAAAGCAAGAGAGTTCCAGAAAAACATCTATTTCTGCTTTATTGACTGTGCCAACGCCTTTGACTGTATGGATCACAATAAACTGTCAAAAATTCTGAAGGAGATGGGAATACCAGACCACCTGAGCTGCCTCCTGAGAAACCTGTATGCAGGTCAGGAAGCAACTGGCATAGTTAGAACTGGACATGGAACAACAGACTGGTTCCAAATAGGAAAAGGAATATGTCAAGGTTGTATATTGTCACCCTGCTTATTTAACTTATATGCAGAATACATCACGAGAAATGCTGAGCTGGAAGAAGCACAAGCTGGAATCAAGATTGCTGTGAGAAATTTCAATAACCTCAAATATGCAGATGACACCACCCTTATGGCAGAAAGTGAAGAGGAACTAAAAAGTCTCTTGATGAAACTGAAAGAGGAGAGTGAAAAATTGGCTTAAAGCTCAAGACTCAGAAGACGAAGATCATGGCATCTGGTTGCATCACTTCATGGGAAATAGATGGGGAAACAGTGGAAACACTATCAGACTTTATTTTTTTGGGCTCCAAAATCACTGCAGATGGTGATTGCAGCCATGAATTTAAAAGACGCTTACTCTTTGGAAGGAAAGTTATGACCAACCTAGCTATCATGTTCAAAAGCAGAGACATTACTTTGCCAACAAAGATCCGTCTAAGCAAGGCTATGGTTTTTCCAGTAGTCGTGTATGTATGTGAGAGTTGGATGGTGAAGAAAACTGAGCGCCAAAGAATTGATGCGTTTGAACTGTGGTGTTGGAGGAGACTCTTGAGAGTCCCTTCGACTGCAAGGAGATCCAATCAGTCCATTCTGAAGATCAGTCCTGGGTGTTCTTTGGAAGGACTGATGCTAAAGCTGAAACTCCAGTACTCTGGCCACCTCATGTGAAGAGGTTACTCTTTGGAAAAGACTCTGATGCTGGGAGGGATTGGGGGTAGGAGGAGAAGGGAACAACAGAGGATGAGATGGCTGGATGGCATCACTGCCTCGATGGATGTTAGTTTGAGTGAACTCTGGGAGTTGGTGATGGACAGGGAGGCCTGGCATGCTGCAATTCATGGGGTAGCAAAGAGTTGGACACGACTGAGTGACTGAAATGAACTGATCACACTGATTGAGATTCATATATTGAAGAATCCTTGCATCCCTAGGGTAAACCCCACTTGGTCAATGTGTATGAGTCTTTTAATGTGGTATTGGATTCCATTTGCTAGTATTTTGTTGAGGACTCTTGCATTTATGTTCCTCAGTTATATTGTCCTGTAATTTTCTTTATTTATGATCTTTGTCTGGTTTTGGTATCAAGGTAGTGGTGGCCTCTAGAATCAGCTTAAAGTGTTCCTTCCTCTGCATTTTTGTGAAGATTTTTTATAAGAATAGGTGTTAAGTCTTCTCTAAGTATTTGATAGAACTAGCCTGTGAAGACATTTAGCACCAGGCTTTTGTTTGTTGGAATATTTTTTTTAATTTATTTATTTTAATTGGAGAACAATTGGGCTTCCCCAATAGCTCAGTAGGTAAAGAATCTGCCTGTAATGCAGGAGACCCCCAGTTTGATTCCTGAATCAGGAAGATCTACTGGAGAATGGATAGGCTACCCACTCCAGTATACTTGGGCTTCCCTTGTGGCTCAGCTGGTAAAAAATCCGTCTGCAATGTGGGAGACCTGGGTTTGATCCCTGGGTTCGGAAGATCCCCTGAAGAAGGGAAAGGCTACTCCAGTATTCTGGCCTGGAGAATTCCATGGACTGTATAGTTCAGGGGGTCACAAACAGTCAGACACGACTGAGTCTGACACGGACATTGCTGACTAATTTAAATTTATTTATTAAACGTTTGAAACTTGTGGGAAAAATCTATGATTAGTGTCATGATACCCTGGTATAATTTGGTGGGTTTTAGCATCTAATCTAAGCACAGAAGATTATATAAAGTGAGTGCCTTCAACTGATGTGCTCTGTAATGAATTTCACACACCTCACGATGCAGCATTTTTCCTGTCTAGGCCAATGTATGCACACCATATTTCGTCAAAGTATCACAAACTTAAAAAATCGGGGAAGGGAAGTAAACAGCAGCATAAAGTTCATAAGTACATCACATCATATGAAATGGTGATAGCTCCTGTTCATGAAGCAGTGGTTTCCTTACATGTTTCCAAAGTCTGGGATGACATCAGTCCTCAATTCTATACCACATTCTGGTCATTAACAATGTATGACCTTGCAGTTCCACATACCAACTATGAATGGGAAGTCAATAAACTTAAAATCCAGGTGAAAGCAATTGATGACTATCAGGAAATGCCTCCAAATAAAAATAAAAAAGAGAAGGAGTGATGTACTGCCCTTCACGACAAGCTTCTCAAAGAAGAAAATAAACAGATGGAACATGTACAGAGTTCTGCAGAGACTCAAACTGGAAAAGGACAACTGGCTTTTAGCAAAATCTACCAAAAATGAGACCATCACAAAATTTCTACAGCTGTGTATATTTCCTCGATATATTTTTTCAGCAATTGATGGTGTTTACTCATTTTGTTGAATTGGTACATCAACAGAAAACTCCAAATTTTTCCACACTTCTTTGCTATGATTGAGTTTCCTATGATATAATTTATATAGTTGCAAGCTGTACTGAAAATGAAGCTAGTCAATATGGGTAATTCCTTTGCTTCATGTTAGAGACTGTGACCAGGTGGCACAGTGAGAGAGCCACATATGAAAAAGAATGTGTAAATTATCCAGGATTCCTTATTATATTACGAGCAACTGGATTTGATGGTGGAAATAAAGCTAATCAATAAGACTATGAAAATTTTCAACATGTTGTACACAAATGGCATTACAAAGTAATCAAGGCATCAGTACATTGCCTTGAAACAGGCGAATATACTCACATCAGGAATATCTTGATTGTGGGTAACAAAAAAGTAACAAAAATACTTCCTTGGTACCCAAAAGTTTTGAATCTGGGTCAGGCTTTGGAAAGAAGAGTGCATAAAATCTGCCAAGAGGAAAAAGAGAAGAGGTCAGATCTATATGCATTGGCTATGGGCTACTCTGGGCAGTTGAAAAGTAGAAAGTCATACATGATACCTGAAAATGAGTTTCATCACAAAGACCCCCCTCCAAAGAATGCAGTTGCCAGGGTACAAAATGGGCCTGGTGCTGGGCCTTCTTCATTGTCTCTTGGAAGTGTATCTAAGTCGGACAAAAGTAGTACCGAGGACACTGATAAATCAAGGGAGAGATCTCAGTGTGGTGTGAAAGCTGTTGATAAAGCTTCTAATTCCACACCAAAAGGGAATTCAAGTAATGGAAATAGTGGCTCTAACAGCAGCAAAACTGTTAAAGAAAATGACAAAGAAAAAGGAAAAGAGAAAAAAAAAAAAAGAGAGAGAGAGAGAGAAAAAAGAAAAGACTTCAGCTACTACTCCAGAGGCCCGAGTACTTGATAAAGATGGTAAAGAAAAACCAAAGGAAGAACAGCCAAATAAAGATGGAAAAGCAAGAGAGACGAAGGAAAGAACACCTAAATCTGACAAACAGAAAGAAAAATTCAAGAAGGAAGAAAAAGCTAAAGATGAGAAATTCAAGACCACTGTCCCGAATGTAGAATCAAAGTCAACTCAAAAAAATGGAAAGAGAGAAGGAGCCGTCCAGAGAATGAGATATAGCAAAGGAAATGAAATCAAAGGAAAATGTTAAAGGAGGAGAGAAAACACTAGTTTCTGGGTCCTTGAAGTCACCTGTTCCCCCTTCAAATATTGCAGAGCCTGAAAGGAAACAGAAACGTTGCAAAATTGATACCCATTCTTCTCCATCACATTCCTCAACAGTAAAGGACAGTCTCATCGAACTCAAGGAGTCTTCAGGAAAGCTCTACATTAATCATACTCCTCCACCACTGTCCAAGAGTAAGGAGAGAGCAATGGATAAGAAAGATTTGGACAAGTCAAGGGAAAGATCCAGAGAAAGAGAAAAAAAAAAAAGATGAAAAAGACAGGAAACAGTGGAAAATGGATCACTCAAACAATGACCGAGAAGTGCCACCAGACTTAACCAAGAGGTGGAAAGAGGAAAGTGAAACAATGGGGGTTTCAAAATACAAAATAAAAGCCCATGTGAGTCTCCTTATCCAAATGAGAAAGACAAGGAAAAAAAATAAGTCAAAATCTTCAGGCAAAAAAAAAGGCAGCAACTCATTAAAATCTGAAAAGATGGATAAAATCTCCTCTGGTGGCAAAAAGGAGTCCAGGCATGATAAAGAAAAGATAGAAAAGAAGGAGAAATGGGACAGGTCCAGAGGAAAGGAAGAGAAGAAACATCATAAGTCCTCAGACAATCAGATAATGAAGACTTTCATTCAAGGGTGTGGACAGACCCCTAAGCTGAAGGTCTCCCAGAGGAGGATGCCAAAGCTCCATGTGTCACTCTCAGAATGATATCTCCCATAATTGAGAGCTTCTAGTGCTGTCCATTTAATGGGAATCTGCTATAAATCAGAAGATGAACACACACCACCATCCTCTTGATGAGACATTCCAAAGTCGCTGATTTTCAGAACATTATTTTCACCTCCAGGCAGTTTCTTGCAGCAAGGTCCCTGTGCATACAATTTTTACCTGAGGTTTGCTATTCAGAAGCAGCATCTAATAAAAATTTCACTTACTGTTTTAGTTCATTGTTCTTTCTCAGAAAGGAGAGGAAATCACGTCCTGGAACAAGTCCCTTAATTTTGTAGATAGGCTGTATTTGTGTGCTAACTTTTATGAGTTTTACAATATTGGTATGAGTCAAGTATGGATGTGAGAGTTGGATTGTGAAGAAGGCTGAGCACCGAAGAATTGATGCTTTTGAACTGTGGTGTTGGAGAAGACTCTTGAGAGTCCCTTGGACTGCAAGGAGATCCAACCAGTCCATTCTGAAGGAGATCAGCCCTGGGATTTCTTTGGAAGGAATGATGCTAAAGCTGAAACTCCAGTACTTTGGCCACCTCACGCGAAGAGTTGACTCATTGGAAAAGACTTTGATGCTGGGAGGGATTGGGGTCAGGAGGAGAAGGGGACAACCGAGGATGAGATGGCTGGATGGCATCACTGACTCGATGAACGCAAGTCTGAGTGACCTCCGGGAGTTGGTGATGGACAGGGAGGCCTGGCGTATTGCGATTCATGGGGTCGCAAAGAGTCAGACACGTCTGAGTGACTGAACTGAACTGAACTGATATTGCTTGAGGATTTTGGCTTCTTGTAAAAAAAATTAATTTCAGTTCCTGGGAAAGATCATCTTCACATGTTCTAACAGTGATACCAATTTTATCTTTTAATGTGCCCCTAAATGTGTCATCAAAATTTCCCTCGCCCAGTAATTATGACAGCTTCATGATTGAGATGAAGAAGGCAGTGGCAACCCACTCCAGTACTCTTGCCTGGAAAATCCCATGGGCGGAGGAGCCTGGTAGGCTGCAGTCCATGGAGTCGCTAAGAGTTGGACACAACTGAGTGACTTCACTTTCACTTACTTTACAATATTGTGATGGCTTTTTGCCATACATTAACATGTATCATCCATGGGTAAACATGTGTCCCCTCATCCTGAACCGCCCTCCCACCTCCCTCTCCTTGTTAGATAGTTTTAATCACAGTTTTAAATTCAATTCTTGTGATTGGTTTGTTGACATTTTTTATTTCTTTCTGGTTCAGTCTTAGAAAGTTGTTTCTAAGAAGCTGTCCATTTCTTGTAGGTTGTCCATTTTATTGGCAGGTAGTTACTTGTAGTAATCTCTTATATCCTTTGTTTTTCTGTGATATTGGTTGTAAGTTCTTTTTCATTTCTATCAATCTTTTTATTGATTTGAATCTTCTCTGTTTATCTTGATGAGTTTGGCTAAAGTTTTGTCAATTTTGTTTATCTTCTCAAAGAGCCAGATTCTGATTTCATTGATCTTTGCTATTGTTTTCTTTGTTTATTTATTTCTGCTCTGATCTTTATGATTTCTTTCCTTCTACTAATTTTAGGTTCTTCTTTCTCTAGTTTCTTTAGGCGCAAGATTAGGTGCAAGATTTGTAACATTTCTTGTTTCCTGAGGTAAGATTATATTGCTTTAAATGCCCCTTTTAGAACAGCATTTTTCTGCATCCCATAGGTTTTTGGTCATCATGTTTTCATTGTTATCAGATTCTAGGTATTTTTTTATTTTCTCTCTTTTTTTTAAGTTATATCTTGTTTTGTTTTGTTTTGGTAGTATATTGTGCAAGTATGCCACCCAGTTGGGGGTTTTGGGGAGGTAATGGCATGGGTTTGGGGGCCAGTTCCAGCAAATCCCCTTGCTAGTGTCCAGGAGGACTGGGGCCATGATATGAGGAGAGAGGCTGTAATGGCAGGCCTGCCCTTTGCACATCACTCAGCAATTGTGCTTTGCCTCTCTGGTGGTCTGAGCTTCCTCTATGAGCATTCTTCATTTTGGAGCTCCTCATTCTTGTCTTCTCAGGCCGTCTCCTCACAGTCAACATCAGTCCCCTTCCTGGGTCTGCTCTCCAATCCCTGTGTTCCAGCACTTAGTCCCTGTTTACACCAACTTGACACCTGTGTCAGGATGGGGCATGCAGGGCTATGGTACAGACCATCTGTGCAGGTCTCACTCTATTCTGCATGCCACTGATCATTTGCTGCACTATCCTCCAAGTCACTCCAGTTCCCTTTCTGTCCAGCTGATCCTTCACTTATTAAGGGATTTTCCCAGACAGGAACCTCTCTTCATATTCAACCTATAGCCAGTTACACTGGTCCTGTCCTTCTTCCATTCCTTTTACTTTTCCCTCCTTTTTTCATCTCACTCAGTTATGTTGGGATGTTTCTTGTCCTTTTAAGTGTTGAAGGTCCTCTGCTAGTGTTTAGCAGGTATTCTACAGGAACTCTTCCACTTGAGGATATATTATTGATCTGTATGTGAGGTGAAATGAACTCTATGTTGCCCTACTCCTCGAACATCTTTCAAAAGCTCCATTTTGAATTTATTTTTGTGTATGGTATTAAAGAATGTTCAAATTTCATTTTTTACATGTAGCTGTCCAGTTTTTCAAGCACCATTTTTTTTAACAGTCTGTCTTTTCTCCATTTTATGTTCTTGTCTCCTTTGTCATAGATTAATTAATTACAGGTGTGTGGATTTACTTCTGGGCTTTCTATTCTTTTCCATTGATCTATATTTCTGTTTTTGCCTCATTCCCATACTGATTTGATGATTATAGCTTTGTAGTATAGTCTGAAGCCAGGGAGCTGGGATCCTCTAGTTCTGTTTTACTTTCTCAAAGTTGTTTTGGCTATTCATGGTCTTTTGTGTCTCTCTACATATTTTAAGGTTTTTGTTTGTTTGTTTTACTTCTGTGGAAAATACCATTGTTAATTTGATAGGGATTACATTGAAACTATAACACAATGGCCATCATTGAAAAGTCTACAAACAATACATGCTGATGAGGGTATTGAGAAAAGCACCCTCCTACACTGTTGGTGGGAATGTTATTTGGTACAGTCACTACAGAGAATAATATGGAGATTCCTTAAGTAACTGAAAATAGAGCTACTGTATGATCCAGTAATTCCACTCTTGGACATATATCTGGATAAAATCATGGTTCAAAATGACGCATGCTCCTCAATGTTCACTGCAGCACTGTTTACAACAATCAAGGCAGCAATGTAACCAGAATGAATGGGTAAAAGCATATAGTACATATATACATTGGATTATCACTCAGGTTTTAAAAAGGATAAAATAATACCTTTTGTAGCAACATGGATGGATGTAGAGATTATCATACTAAAGCCAAGTGAGAAGAGAAAGACAAATATCATATCACTTATGCATGGAATCTAAAATGATGATACAAGTGAACTTATTTACAAAACAGAAACAGACTCAGAGACTTCAAAAATAAACTGATTGTTACCAGAGAGGAACAAAGGGGAGGAAGAATAAATCGGGAATTTGGGATTAACAAATACAGATTACTATATGTAAAATAGATAACAAGAAGGACATCTTGTATAGCACAAGGAACTCTGCTTACTAGTCTGTAATAACCTATATGGGAAAAGAATTTGGAAAATCATATATACATATATATCTACAACTGAACCATTTTGCTATACAACTGAAACTAACACAACATTATAAACCAATTAAACCCCAATATAAAATAAAAATTAAATTTAAAAAATGCTTACCTTGAAGAGATTAGAAAATGGTATCAATAAAGATATTTATGAGTAACATACCTTTTTCAGTATGGGGGGACTTGATTTATTTCAGAAAAATTAAAATGTTTATATAATATGTTCAATGTATTATTAATCAAACGTTAAAAATGAAATAATGCCATTTGCAGCAACATGGATGGACCTGGAGATTATCATATTAAGCGAAGTAAGTCAGACAGAGAAAGACAAATATTACATAATATTGTTTATATGCAGAATCTAAAAAATGATACAGATAAACTTATTTACAAAATGGAAACAGACTCACAAACTTAGATAAAGAATTTATGGTTATCAGGTGGGAAGAGGGGAAGTTCATAAATTGGGAGTTTGGGATTGGCACGTATACACTGCTATATTTAAAATAGATAATTTAAAAGGGTCTACTGTAAAGCACAGAGAACTCTATTCAGTACTGTGTAATAAATAAATGAGAAAATAGTTTGAAAAAGAATAGATATATGGATTACAAATCAATATGTATAACTGAATAACTTTGCTATCCACAGGAAACTAACACAACATTGTTAATTAACTATACTCCAAAATAAAATAAAATTACGGCTATTGTGATCATTTCTGTACAGGATTTTATGTGAAAGTCCATTTCATTTCTCTGGGTAAATATCCAAGTTTGCAATTGCTGGGTTTTATGGTACTGCATGTCTAGTTTTTGAGGAAACTGTTGGATTGTTTTGCAAAAAGGTTGTACAATTTTACATTCCCAGAAAAATTTACTAATGATCCAGTTTATCCATTTCTTGACCAAAATTTGGTGGTGCTATTGTTTGTTGTTGTTGTTTTATTGCAACAAGCTTGTAGTGGTGACTTGTGATTGTACTTTGCATTTCCCTAATGGTTAATGTTAACGAACATCTTTTTCACATGATAATTAGCCACTTGCTTGTCCTTTTCCATAAAATGTCTGCTATGTCTTTTGCCAATTTTTAAATGTATTACTAATATTTCTGTTTAAACTGTCCCATTTCAAGTGTCCCATACATGTATATATGTGTATATATATATATATATATGTATATTCAAAGTGTATATAACCATATATATATATGCATAAGTGGGTGAAGTCACTCAGTCATGTCCGACTCTGCAACCCCATGGACTGTAGCCTAGCAGGCTTCTCCGTCCACACTGGAGTGGGTTGCCATTTCCTTCTCCAGAGGATCTTCCCAACCCAGGTATTGAACCCAAGTCTCCGGCATTGTGAAAGTGAAAGAATGTGAGGTCGCTCAGTCGTGTCCTACTCTTTGCAGCATTGTAGGCAGATGCTTTACCATCTGAGCCACTAAGGAAGTCCTATATATATACATGCTGCTGCTGCTGCTGCTAAGTCGCTTCAGTCGTGTCCGACTCTGTGCAACCCCATAGACGGCAGCCCACCAGGCTCCCCCATCCCTGGGATTCTCCAATATACGTATAAATATGTATACATATGCTTGTATGTATATTCACACATATATGTACATATGAATTTATCAATTTTTGTCGTTTTAAGGATTATGATTTTGTTATTGTGAAGTCTCAGAAATGTTTGCTTAGCCCTAGATTTCAAAGAATTTCTCCAGGGCTTCTTTTTTTTTAATTTTATGATTTTATATTTTGCATTTAAGTTCATGATCCACTTTGTGTTGGATTTTATGTAGAATATGAGGTTTAGGTCAAAGTTCTTTTATGTTTTTCAATATTTTTGACCTATAGGTATTCAGTTGTTTCAGCACAATTTACTGAAATTCTTTGCCCATTCATCCATTAAACAGTGATTTGATTTTGCAACAGTGTGAAAATTATTTGGGCATATTTGTGTGGGTCTATTTCTGGATTTTCTATTCTATTTCATTGATCTGTGTTTCTAGCTCTTTATTAATAACACACTATCTTGATTATGGTATCTGTATAGTAATTTATAATATTAGGTAGAATAATTCCTTCCACTTTATTCTCCTTTTTCAAAATGATTTTACCTACACTAGTGCCTTTCTACATGTCTATATAACTTTTAGAATTTGTTGACTATGTCTATGAAAAACTTTGCTGAGATTTGTTAGAAATTGCATTAAAACCTATAGATCTGTTTGGAGAGAATAGATGTTTTAATAAATTGAGTCTTCCAATCCATAAACACATTATGCCTATCTATTTTTTTATTGTTTATCAGCATTTTGTAACTTTAAACATACATCTTGTACATGTCTTGTTAGAATTTTATCTAAGTATTTCATTTTCTTTGGAGCAGTTGTAAATAGCATTGTGGGTTTTTTGTTTGTTTGGGATTTTGTATATTCATTGTTAGCACATAGAAATGTGATTGCTTTTTGTGTGTTCATCTTGTATCCTGCAAACTTGCTGAACTCAGTTCCATAAGTTTTGGTGGTTTTTTTTTAGTTTTTTTTTTTAATAGATACCTTGGTATCTAGTCATTCTAGTTAGACCACCGTATCTTGTCTTCTGCAATTATGGATAGCTTTATTTCTTCCTTTATCACATTTATGTCTTTTGTTTCCTTTTCTTGACTCATTACTTTGACTAAGACTTCAGGTGCTATGTTGAAAAACTAAGAATAGAACTGCCATATGATCCAGCAATTCTACTTTTGGGTGTATATCTGAAGAAAATAAAAATATATCCACACTCCCATGTTTATTTTAGCATTACTCTCAAT
>SJYT01053633.1:6700-17284 GCA_006410635.1 Cephalophus harveyi
TAAATTTTATCCATGGATTTTTTTTGTTTTGAATTGTGTTATTGAATTTCTACATAATAGGTGATTTTTCTATTATTTTCTCTTATATATATTTAGTTTAATTCTGATATACCTCAGGAACATATTTTGTATAATTTTAAGTCTTTTACTTTTGTTAAGACTTGTTTTATGACTAAGGATACAGTTTGTTAGGCTGAATCTTCTATGTGCACTTGAAAGGAATGTGTAAGCTGGTGTTGAATTTTCTATCAATGACAATCAGATCCAGGCAGTTCACAGTGTTGTTCAGCTTTTCTACAAACTTAATTTTTTTCCTACTATTACTGAGAAGAGTCTTGAAAAATTCAAATGTAATTGTAGATGTCTATTTTTTCTTTCAGCTTTGTCAGTTTTTGCTTCATGTATTTTGAAACTCTCTTGTTAGTTCAGCATCTATTTAGTAATGCTATACCTTTCTAATAAATTGACACTTTCTTCAATACACAATCTCCCTGTTTCTGTCTGCATCTCTGATAAATTTTTGCTCTGAAGTTTACTTTTATAATGACATAACCATTCCAGCTTTCCTTTGATTAGCATTTAACAGTGTATCTTTTACCATTATTTTACTTTTAATCTACTCATAACATTATATTTGAAGTAAGTTTCTTCTGAGTGGTATATATTTTGGTCATTTTATTTTTAATCCATTCTGACAATCGCTATCTTTTAATAAGTGTGTTTAAATCAGGTATACTTATTAATGTTTGAAATTAAGTCTGTCACTATTTGTTTTGTTTGTTCCCTCTGTTTTTGTTTCTTACATTCCCCTGTCCTGCTTTCTGCTTCTTTTGAGTGATTTAAACATTCTAACATTTCATTTTCAATTTTCACAGTGATTTTAACAAAATCTCTTTTGATAATAGTTTTAAGGGTTGCATGTGGGATTACAAAACATATAGTTCCCTTTTGAAGGACTTTTCAGAAATAATATTTTACCACTTCAATTGAACATAGAAATCTTAGTATCATATAGGTTCTTTTGTTCTCCTATTAATGTTATACTTACGTTATATTACATCTGCTGTTCAGTCTCTAAGTCCTGTCCAACTCTTTGCAGCCCATGGACTGCAGCATGCTAGACTTCCCTCCCCTCCATTATCTCCCAGAATTTGCCCAAGTTCAGATCCATTGAGTCTATGAAGCTTATTTAACCATCTCAGGGCTACCTAATATATTATATCTACATATATTGAAAAACCAGTGTGATAATATAGTTTGTTTTTTCAGTCACCACATAAAATTTGAAAATTGAACTTGAGAAGTCTTACTTACCCAGACATTTACAATTACCATTGCCCCTTATTTCTGGTGTGTCATATTTCTCTAATATCATTTCCCTTCTTTCTGAAGTGCTTCATTTAGCTTTTTCTCTTTTTGAGCAAGTCTGCAGACTATGAATTCTCTTAGTTTTCTTTCCTCAGAGAATGTCTTGATTTCCCCTTCATTTCTGAAAGATGTGTGTACCACATACATACAGAATTCTGGATTTACAATTACTTTGTTTCAATACTTTAAAAATGCTTTGCTAGCTTTACTGGGTTTCAATGTTCTGATAAATTTACAGTCATTCTAATTTTTGTTCCCCTGTAGGTGTTGTTTTATTTTTTTTCTTATTGTTTTTAATGTTAATTTATTTTTATTTGTCTTTGTTTCTAACAGTTTGATTTCAAAGTATCTGGGCATGGGTTTCCTTAGGTTTATTCTATCTAGGATTTACTACCTTCTTGAATCTGTAGGTTTCTGTCTTTTGCCAAATCAGGCAAGCTTTATGTCATTATTTCTTCAAACATTTTTTTCTGAGCTGTAATTGGTATCTTCCTTCCTTGGAACTGTAATAAAACCAATGTTAGATCTTCTGGTGTTGCTCTGAAGGTCTTTGACTCTCTGTTGATTCTTTTTTTTTTTTTTTTTCATCTTTTTTTCTGTTATTCATGCTGCCTAATTTCTATTGATTTGTCTGTAATTTGCTAATTTTCCCCTCTGATTTCAATTTTACTATTGACTCCATTCAGTGATTATTTTTATTTCACTTCATGGGAAACAGATGGGGAAACAGTGGAAACAGTGTCAGAATTTATTTTGGGGGGCTCCAAAATCACTGCAGATGGTGATTGCAGCCATGAGATTAAAAGACGCTTACTCCTTGGAAGGAAAGTTATGACCAACCTAGATAGCATATTCAAACGCAGAGACATTACTTTGCCAACTAAGGTCCATCTAGTCAAGGCTATGGTTTTTCCTGTGGTCATGTATGGATGTGAGAGTTGGACTGTGAAGAAGGCTGAGTGCTGAGGAATTGATGCGTTTGAACTGTGGTGTTGGAGAAGACTCTTGAAAGTCCCTTGGACTGCAAGGAGATCCAACCAGTCCATTGTGAAAAAGATCAGCCCTGGGATTTCTTTGGAAGGAATGATACTAAAGCTGAAACTCCAGTACTTTGGCCACCTCATGCGAAGAGTTGACTCATTGGAAAAGACTGATGCTGGGAGGGATTGGGGGCAGGAGGAGAAGGGGATGACAGAGGATCAGATGGCTGGATGGCATCACTGAGTGGATGGACGTGAATCTGAGTGAACTCTGGGAGTTGATGATGGATAGGGAGGCCTGGCGTGCTGCGATTCATGGGGTCTCAAAGAGTTGGACACGACTGAGCGACTGAACTGAACTGATTGTATATTTCATATCTAAAATATCCATTTGGTTTTTCTTCATATCTCCATTTACTGATACTTTCCATTTTAAATATTTCTTTCAATAAATGTTGCAGCTCTTCTTTCAAGGAATTTTGTAGTAGCTGTTCTTATGTCTTTGTTAGATAATTCCAACATGTGTGTTATTTTGTCATTGGCCTTCATTGACAGTGTTTTGCCATGTGACTTGATAGTTTCATAGGTTTTTGTATACCGAGTAGCTTTTGATTGCATTGGACTTTTTGAATATTTAATTTTGAGAAGCTGGGCCTTCTTTAGATCCTATGGTGCATGTTGATATTTTTGTTCTAGTGGGCAGTTGACTTTGTTAGAGTTAGGCTAAAAATTTCATCCTTCCTTCCCCGAATCAATACTCTGAGGTCAGTTCAGGTTTCAAAGCTTTGTAGTGCTATTCAGATCCGCCTATTTGTGAGCCATTCAGTGGTCAGTTTGGGAACTGGGTGGAGACATGGCGGTAATTTATTTATCAAAATCTTTGATAGGTGACTCTAGGTCAGGTTCATAGGTACAGCCTGAAAGTAGGGAGTGTTTTACTTGGTGGGAAAATCTTAGGACTTCAAGCCAGGAGACAACATGTCAGGTAGCCCTGAGAGATTGCTCTAAGTAGGCCAGGGAAACAGGGGAGAGGGGATAAGGAGTTTATATAGAAGTTTGTAACAAGGAGGGCAGGCAGTCTGAACATCAAAGATTACTGTAAGTAAAGAAAGCCAGATATCAAGTTAAGGAATTTAAGGTTCTTCTATATATGAGAAGATGCAAGATTCTGGAATTATAGAAGTTATTCCTTTTATATGCATCTCAGCTATTTAGGGCCAGCATCCTACATTTTTTGCAGAGATATTCTTTTTCTTGAATTCCCTTAGGGCTCACTGGTTCACACAGAAAGACAGTTATTGCTAATAACTGTGAGAGCCAGGCTGCAACAGCACAGGAGAGGCCTAGAGGAGCTACCCCACATCCGAGGTCAGGGGCAGTGGCTGAGAGGAGCTACCACATGCCTGAGGTGGGGGAGGTGGCCGAGAGGAGCAACCCCACATCCAAGGAGTGGTGGCTGCACAGGTGCAGGAGGGCCGAGAGGAGCTACTCCATGTTCAAGGTCAGGAGGGGTGGCTGTGAAGAGATAGCCCTCATCCAAGGCAAGGAGCAGTGGCTGCACTTTCCTGGAGCAGCCGTGAAGAGATACCCCACGTCCAAGGTAAGAGGAGGCCAAGTAAGAGGGTAGATTTTGCAAGAGGGCATCAGAGGGCAGACACACTGAAACCATAATCACAGAAAACTAGCCAATCTGATCATATGGACCACAGCCTTGTCTAACTCAGTGAAACTAAGACATGCCCTGTGGGGCTACCCAGGACGGGCAGGCCATGGTGGAGAGAGCTGAAAGAATGTGGTCCATTGGAAAAGGGAGTGGCAAACCACTTCAGTATTCTTGACTTGAGAACCCCATGAACAGTATGAAAAGGCAAAATGATAGGATACTGAAAGAGGAACTCCCCAGGTCACTAGGTGCCCAATATGCTACTGGAGATCAGTGGAGAAATAACTCCAGAAAGAATGAAGGGATGAAGCCAAAGCAAAAACAATACCCAGTTGTGGATGTGACTGGTGATAGAAGCAAGGTCCAATGCTATAAAGAGCAATATTGCATAGGAACCTGGAATGTCAGGTCCATGAATCAAGGCAAATTGGAAGTGGTCAAACAGGAGATGGCAAGAGTGAACGTCAACATTCTAGGGATCAGTGAACTAAAATGGACTGAAATGGGTGAATTTAACTCAGATGACCATTATATCTACTACTGTGCTCAGTAATCCCTTAGAAGAAATGGGGTAGCCATCATAGTCAACAAAAGAGTCTGAAATGCAGTACTTGGGTGCAATCTCAAAAATGACAGAATGATCTCTGTTCGTTTCCAAGGCAAACCATTCAATATCATGGAAATCAAAGCCTATGCCCCAACCAGTAATGCTGAAGAGGCTGAAGTTGAATGGTTTTATGAAGACCAACAAGACCTGTTAGATCTAACACCCCAAAAAGATGTCCTTTTCATTATAGAGGGCTGGAATCCAAAAGTAGGAAGTCAAGAAACACCTGGAATAACAGGCACATTTGGCCTTGGAATACGGAATGAAGCAGGGCAAAGGCTAATAGAGTTTTGCCAAGAGAATGCACTGGTCATAGCAAACACCCTCTTCCAACAACACAAAAAAAGACTCTACACATGGCATCACCAGATGGTCAACACCAAAATCAGATTAATTATATTCTTTGCAGCCAAAGATGGAGAAGCTCTATACAGTCAACAAAAACAAGACCAGGAGCTGACTGTGGCTCAGATCATGAACTCCTTATTGCCAAATTCAGGCTTAAATTGAAGACAGTAGGGAAAACCACTAGGCCATTCAGGTATGACCTAAATCAAATCCCTTATGATTATACAGTGGAAGTGAGAAATAGATTTAAGGGACTAGACCTGATAGACAGAGTGCCTGATCAACTATGGACAGAGGTTCGTGACATTGTACAGGAGACAGAGATCAAGACATCCCCATGGAAAAGAAATGCAAAAAAGCAAAATGGCTGTCTGAGGAGCCTTTACAAATAGCTGTGAAAAGAAGAGAAGTGAAAAGCAAAGGAGAAAAGGAAAGTTATAAGCATCTGAATGCAGAGTTCCAAAGAATAGCAAGGAGAAATAAGAAAGGCTTCCTCAGTGATCAAATACCAGACCACCTGACCTGCCTCTTGAGAAACCTATATGCAGGTCAGGAAGCAACAGTTAGAACTGGACATGGAACAACAGACTGGTTCCAAATAGGAAAAGGAGTACATCAAGGTTGTATATTGTCACCCTGCTTATTTAACTCATATGCAGAGTACATCATGAAAAACACTGGGCTGGAAGAAGCACAAGCTGGAATCTAGATTGCCAGGAGAAATATCAAAAACCTCAGATATGCAGATGACACCACCCTTATGGCAGAAAGTGAGCAGGAATTAAAAAGCCTCTTGATGAAAGTGAAAGAGGAGGGTGAAAAAAATTGGCTTAAAGCTCAACATTCAGAAAATGAAGATCATGGCATCTGGTCCATCACTTCATGGGAAATAGATGGGGAAACAGTGGAAACAGTGTCAGACTTTATTTTGGGGGGCTCCAAAATCACTGCAGATGGTAATTGCAGCCATGAAATTAAAAGACGCTTACTCTTTGGAAGGAAAGTTATGACCAACCTAGATAGC
Organism: Cephalophus harveyi; assembly: GCA_006410635.1. NCBI lineage: Eukaryota > Metazoa > Chordata > Mammalia > Artiodactyla > Bovidae > Cephalophus > Cephalophus harveyi. The sequence goes on from SJYT01053633.1 coordinate 12,691, forward strand.
ATATTCAAAAGCAGAGACATTACCTTGCCAACCAAGATCCATCTAGTCAAGGCTATGGTTTTTCCTGTGGTCATGCATGGATGTGAGAGTTGGACTGTGAAGAAGGCTGAGCACCGAAGATTGATGCTTTTGAACTGTGGTGTTAGAGAAGACTCTTGAGAGTCTCTTCGACTGCAAGGAGATCCAACCAGTCCATCCTAAAGGAAATCAGCCCTGGGATTTCTTTGGAAGGAATGATGCTAAAGCTGAAACTCCAGTACTTTGGCCACCTCATACGAAGAGTTGACTCATTGGAAAAGATTCTGATGCTGGGAAGGACTAGGGGCAGGAGGAGAAGGGTACGACTGAGGATGAGATGGCTGGATGGCATCACTGACTCGATGAACGTGAGTCTGAGTGAACTCCTGGAGATGATGATGGACAGGGAGGCCTGGCGTGGTGCAATTCATGGGGTCGCAAAGAGTCGGACACGACTGAGCGACTGAACTGAACTGAACTTTATATAACTGATAAAGTCCTTTTCCATAGCATCTGAGGTTGATTCAGTTATTTATTCACTTTCTGTTATTCATATGCTGGCTGTGAGTAACTTTCCTTTGTTTTCACTAATTTGATAGTAACTTTCTTCATTACTATCTCATTATTTCACCCAAGATGAAATGTTTCCAAGCTGCCACTGGAACAGGATTTTGGTGAAAACTTTGTAATCAGGCTTTCACCCACTTCATGTGCTAATTGGAGCCTTTTTAGCTAAGCCCATTTATAAACACCCAAAAGCCTGAAATAATAACCTACCTTTCATGTATGTATGATGTATTAGCGATGAAATATTGGACATTATTGAGATCAGAACTTAATAACATATGAAGAATTAACATTTACCTGAGAATTTCAACCCTGTCAATTTGAGAGGAAGGAGTGTGTATCTGAGGGACAGGAATCATATATATTGATACGTGAATTGGAAACAGCAAGAAATTTAGTTTACCTTGTTAAGAAACTGAATGGAAAGATAAGGTGGAGTCAAAGTTATGGAATATCTTGAGTGTCAGTCTGGACTTCTTGAGAGACTAACTGTAGAAAGCCTTTGAAGTTGTCATAAACAGTTCAGTGTTTAAATATTACATCTAAGTAACAAAAAAATGATTTGTTATACAAAGCAAGATGCAGTAGCAATTCTTATGGCTGAAGTATGTAATAAAACACTAAGCAACTTTATGATATGTTGGTAGAGTACCAAAGTATTGATCTAAACTTCATTTACACATTTAAATAAATAGAAAGAAAGACTTTGTAAGTATAACCAACTTTAGAAATCAATTAGTTTAAATGTTTATTTGGTAGCATTTTTTTTCATGTGTTTCTCGTAGATAGCAAGACATTAGTCACCTGGGGAAAGCTATTAGCTAATATTTAGCTTGCTTATCTTCAATCAAGGACACTTGACATCTATGAATCTACTGATTCTCACAACAAACTTAAAAGGTAGATACAATTACCCACTGAAAACCGATGCGCAAGAGTATGAAAGAGGTGCCTAGCAACTATACATTTCAAAAGGAACACATATCTTCAATATGTTTGGCCTAATATTTATTTACATACTTCGAAGCAAATGTGTAGTCTAAGAAATCCATGAGAAAGTGAAATATAAACAGTTTGCCAACCAATTGTACTAAACACTCAGAAGGTGATACATTCATTTACATTCATGGAAAAAGTCCCTTTATGTTTGGGATAAACAAACACACAGAAACATGTTAGTCTTTAAACAAATAAAAAACTCTTGACTGAAAAGAGGAAATTGCCTGCAATTCCAAGAGAAAATGTATAATCATCTGAAAAGAATTTAAAGACAAAAATTTAAGATATAGGACACTATGTATACCTAGTCAGATTTCCAGAGAAAATAGGAAACCTAGTTAGTTGTTGTGCAAGTAATCTGATTTGATATCCAGTGAGAAACTACTAAACGATATCTACAAACACTAGCCAAATTACCTTATTGATAAAAAAAAAATATTTTATTTGTTGCCAAATGTTCACCTGTGTGGCAATTATACCTGGAGATATACTTTTATAATTTTAGATGAATAAAATAATTTAGACTATGTAGGCATGAAGGCCATTGTAATCTTCAATTTGAAAAGAATATGAGAAAAAGACTTTTGATCAAATGTCAATATCCTATTCAAGTGTCCTTTGACATCTTTGATTTCCACAATTATAATAATGTTTTCTAACTTTTTCATGAATAAAATAATTTAGACTATGTAGGCATGAAGGCCATTGTAATCTTCAATTTGAAAAGAATATGAGAAAAAGACTTTTGATCAAATGTCAATATCCTATTCAAGTGTCCTTTGACATCTTTGATTTCCACAATTATAATAATGTTTTCTAACTTTTTCCTTCTGAATGTCATTTATGGCTATCTCTATTAGGCATATACGTCCTTACATGAACAAAGAAACATTCAATTTCTGCATCAGTTTTTAGTGTACTCTGAGTGAATTTAATCATTTATCTTTTGCTGCTGACAATAGCTACAATTGTTGCTTTTATTATTTTTCAAGTGGAAAATGACCTGAATTTTTTTAAATTAAAAAATAGTTGATTTAGAATGTTGTGTTAGTTTCAGGTGTTCAACAATTGTACGGCTATTGCTTTCTTCTGATCTGTAGTCAGATGCATCATCCGTTGCACCACTGGCCTCCTTTGCAATTGCTTCTTAAATACTAGACATAAGCAAGTGAAATCTGAAATAAAAATATGGAGCACCATTTATATGTGCACACAAAATATGAAACACAAGTTTAATTGTATCAGAATGTGCACAAAAACTATATGAAGAGAAACACAACTCTGATTGCAAAAGATCAAAGAAAATATAAGTAAATGGAGAAATATTCCATGTCCATGTATAGGTAGACTCAATGTTGTTAAGATTTCAATTCTTCCCAATTTGATGTATAGATTCAAAGCAATTCAAATTAAAATCCCAATAAATTCTTTTTTTGAGATATGGAAAGTCAAAAGACCCAGAATTAATGAGCACAATACTGAAGGGGAAAAAATAATCCTCGGAGGATTGATGCTCATTGGAGAAGACTGGGAAAGATTGAAGGCAGGAGGAGAAAGGGATGACAGAGGGTGAGGTTGTTGGATGACATCACCGACTCAATGGACATGAGTTTGAGCAAACTCTGAGAGTTGGTGATGGACAGGGAAGCTTGGCATGCTGCAGTCCATGGGGTCACAAAGAGTCAGACACGACTGAGCGACTGAACTGAATTTAACACTTATTATATATCTACAGTAACCATAGGGTGGTATTGGAAAAAGAATAGACAGATTGCTCAGTGAAACAGAATAGAGAGCCCAGAAATAGACCCACACAAACATAATCAACTTATCTTTGACAAAGATACAAAGATAATTCAATGGAAAAATGGATTCTTTTTTTCAACAAGTGGTGTTGGCACAATTAGATGCCAATGTGCAAAGAAATGATGCTAGACACACTCCTTACACCTTTCGACAAAAAAATGACTCAAAATTGATCATGGATATAAATGTATAACATGAATTATAACATTTTAGAAGATAATATACATGATTTATCTGACCTTGGACTTAGTGATGAGTTTTTAGTATGCACATCAAATGGACAATGCATGGAAAAAAATGATAAGTTGGACTCATTAAAATTTAAAACTTTTACTCTGGAGAGTCACAGTTAAAAGACTGGAAAGATAAGCCACAAACTGGAAGACAACAAAAGCAAAATGTTTATGTGATAATGGTTTTTATTCAAAATAAGCAAAAAAAAAAAACCCTCTTAAAACACAAGAGGAAAGCACACAACCCAAAGATATGAATAGGCATCAGCAAAGGAAATAAACAGATGGCCAATAAGCATATGAAAAGGTGTGTAACAATTTATTTAGAGAATTGAAAATTAAAATTTAATTTAATTGAAAATTAAAATGAAAATTTAAATTAGAATGCCAAAAATACTGAAGTTGCCAAATACTGACAAAAATTTGGAGTAAGAACTATTGTTCCTTGCTGGTGGCAATAGAAAAACAGCACAACCTTTTTGAAAGAGAGTTTGACTACTGCTTACAAACAGTGCATTATCTGATGATGAGCAATCATGCTTCTTGCTATTTACCCAAATGATTGAAAATGTATGTTAATACAATAACCTGTGCATAAATATATATAAAAACCTTATCCATAATTGCCCCAAACTGGATGAAATCCAGATGTCCTTCAATAGATTAATGAACATAAATTGTGGTATATCCATACAGTTCAGTCACACAGTCGTGTCCGACTCTTTGAGACCCCATGAATCGCAGCATGCCAGGCCTCCCTGTGCATCACAATCTCCCGGCGGTCACTCAGACTCACGTCTATCAAGTCCGTGATGCCATCCAGCCATCTCATCCTCGGTCGTCCCCTTCTTCTCCTGCCCCCAATCCCTCCCAGCATCAGAGTCTTTTCCAATGAGTCAACTCTTCGCATGAGGTGGCCAAAGTACTGGAGTTTCAGCTTTAGCATCATTCCTTCCAAAGAAATCCCAGGG
>SJYT01053634.1:0-14445 GCA_006410635.1 Cephalophus harveyi
AAGATGAGGACAGACACTTTATAAAAGGACAAGGATAAGACTTATAGTGGACTTATCATCAAAAACCATGCAACAAGAAGGTGGGGTGAAATATTCAAGGACTGAAAAAAAAGTGAGCATTCTGTATCCAGAAAAATTATCCTTTAAAAGTGAAACAAAAGTAAAGACTTTCTTGAGTAAACAAAAACAGGAAATCTATTGCTAGCAGACCTATCCTGTAAGAAGTATTAAAAGTTCTCCACATCATATTTCACTAGAGAATTGCAATTTACTACAGTGAGATCCCAGGACAGACTTATTAGAAATGGCCAAAATATAGAACACTGATGACACCAAACGCTAGTGAGGATGTGTAAAACAGGAACTCTCATTCATTGCTGGCAGGAATGCAAAATGGTACAGACTCTTTGACAGAGAATCTGGCAGTATCTTACAAAATTAAACATACTTTTATCATACAATCCAGTAACTGCACTACTTGGTTTTCATCCAAAGAAGCTGAAAACTTGTTCACACAAAAACCCACTCACATATGTCTATAGCAGCTTTATTCATGATTGCCAAAACTCTAAGCAACCAAGATGGCCTTCAGTAGGTAAACAGAGGAAGTGTGGTACATCCAGACAATGGAATATTATTCAGTGCTAAAAAGAAGTGAGCTATCAAGCCATGAAAAGGCATGGAGAAATTTTAAATGCATATTTCTAAGCGAAGGAAGCCAACTTGAAAAGGTTACGTATTGTATGATTCCAACTATATGACATTCTGAAAAAGATAAAACTATAGAGACAGTAAAAACATCAGTAGTTACCAAGGGTAACTGGGAAAAGGATCAATAGGTGGAGGATAAAAGATTCTTAAGGCAGTGAAACTATTCTGCATGACACTACAATAATAGACACATGTCATTATACAGTTGTCTAAACCCATAGATTGTCTAAACCCATAGATTGGAGAAGGCAAAGGCACCCCACTCCAGTACACTTGCCTGGCAAATCCCATGGACGGAGGAGCCTGGTAGGCTGCAGTCCATGGGGTCGCTGAAGGTCGGACACGACTGAGCGACTTCCCTTTCACTTTTCACTTTCATGCATTGGAGAAGGAAATGGCAACCCACTCCAGTTCTTGCCTGGAGAATCCCAGGGATGGGGGAGCCTGATGGGCTGCCGTCTATGGGGTCGCACAGAGTCAGACACGTCTGAAGCGACTTAGCAGCAGCAGCAAACCCATAGATAAGGGGATTGTATAATGTATAAAACCCATAGTGGAGCTGGATTTCCCATGTGATTCAGTGGTAAAGAATCCACCTGCCAATGCAGGAAACATGGGTTCAATCCCTGGGTTGGGAAGATCACCTGAAAAAGGACATGGAAACCCACTCCAGTATTCTTGCCTGGGAAATCCCATTGACAGAAGAACCTGGTGGGCTATAGTTCACAGGGTCCCAAAGAGTCAGACACAACTTAGCAGCTAAACATGTACAGTTCAGTTCAGTCACACAGTCTTATTTGGCTCTTTGCAACCCCATTAACCACAGCACACTAGGCCTCCCTGTCCATCACCAACTCCCGGAGTCCACCCAAACCCACATCCATTGAGTCAGTGATGCCATCCAACCATCTCATCCTCTGTCGTCCCCTTCTCCTCCTGCCTCAATTTTTCCCATCATCAGGTTCTTTTCCAATGAGTCAGGTCTTCACATCAGGTGGCCAAAGTACTGGAATTTCAGGTTCAACGTCATTCTTTCCAATGAACACCCAGGACTGATCTTTAGAATGGACTGGTTGGATCTCCTTGCAGTCCAAGGGACTCTCAAGAGTGTTCTCCAACACCACAGTTCAAAAGCATCAATTCTTTGGTGCTCAGCTTTCTTTATAGTCCAACTCTCACATCCATACATGACCACTGGAAAAACCATAGCCTTGACGAGACGGACCTTTGTTGACAAAGTAATGTCTCTGCTTTTGAATATGCTGTCCAAGTTGGTCATAACTTTCCTTCCAAGGAGTAAGCAGCTTTTAATTTCATGGCTGCAATCACCATCTGCAGTGATTTTGGAGCCCCAAAAAATAAAGTCTGACACTGTTTCCACTGTTTCACCATCTATTTCCCATGAAGTGACGGGACCAGATGCCATGATCTTTGTTTTCTGAATGTTGAGCTTTAAGCCAACTTTTTCACTCTCCTCTTTCACTTTCATCAAGAGACTCTTTAGTTCCTCTTCACTTTCTGCCATAAGGGTGGTGTCATCTGCATATCTGAGGTGATTGATATTTCTTCCAGCAATCTTGATTCCAGCTTGTGCTTCATCCAGCCCAGTGTTTCTCATGATGTACTCTGCATAGAAGTTAAATAACACCTGTTTATTTAACTCCTCCTTTTCCTATTTGGAACCAGTCTGTTCCATGTCCAGTTCTAACTGTTGCTTCCTGACCTCCATATAGGTTTCTCAAGAGACAGATCAGGTGGTCTGGTATTCCCATCTGTTTCAGAATTTTCCACTGTTTATTGTGAACATGCACAAAACCCATAGACTATCCAACACCAAGAATAAACCCTAATGTTAACTACAGACTTTGTATGATAATGATATGTCAGTGTAGGTTCATCAGGTATAACAAATGTACCACTCTGGTGGAAGATGTGGGCAACAGGGGATACTATACTTGTCTGGGGTCAGGGGGCATATGGGAAATCTGTGTATATTTCTCACAATCTTGTTATAAACTTAAATCTGCTTCAAAAAGTATTTTTTTAATTCTTCACAAAGATGGAAAATAATTCAAAACTGAGATCTATATAATTAAAGGAAAAATAATTCAAAACTGAGATCTATATAATTAAAGGAAGAATGTTAAAGAAGGAATAGATGATTATCCTCAACTGGATAAGCTTTCACAAAGCCATCTCTATACCATAGCACAGCCATTACAGACTTTAAATTTAGGTAGAGTAGAGTGTCTCCATATGAGCATTTAAAAATGCAGCTCTTATTTTAGGTGACCTTGGTCAAGGTTTGGTTGTCTCCCTTCTTGAGATAATTATTTAGATAACAGTATGCAACCTGAATCCAAAGGGAAACTAGAAACAGAAAGAATAATTTGATTTTTTTTAAAAAAGAAAAAATAGGTGGAGATCCTGGATCTGATTAAGCTGAATAGCAATTATTGGACAAATCAATCATGTGTGATCTTATTTAACACAACACACATGAGTGCTCGGTCACGTGCAACTCTTTGGCACCCCATGGACTGTAAACCACCAGGCTTCTCTGTCCATGGCATTCTCCAGGCAAGAATACTGGAGTGGGTTGCTATTGCCTACTCCAGGGGATCTTCCTGACCCAGGGATCGAACCCATGTCTCTTATGTTTCCTGCATTGGCAGGAGGATTCATCACCACTGAGCCACCAGAGAAGCCCCCTAACATTTACATGCACAGGATTAAAAGCAGCAATGGAGGGGTGGGCAGGGGATGGGAGGAAGGGTGAAACGAAGGACCAGAGAGATTGATTTCTCCAAGGTTACACATCTGGCAAATGACAAAACTGGAATTCAAACGCAGATCTTACTTCACATTGCCGTGAATTACAAATAAATTACGAGAATCCAGACTTTTTCCAAGTACATAACTAAAAGTGCAGAGCTAGACAGCAGTGTGGTACTTTGTGACCTTAAGGAATTTTTGCAGCTTATGAAAGAATTTCATTCACATCCAGGAGAAATCAAAAATAAATAAATAAAGCCCAGGAAAATCTGTGGCAGTTGTGTCAAGCAACTGGTCTTTGAATAACAATAGAGGTCCACTTGCCAACACTTCTCTAGAAAAGAGGAAGTCAGACGGGCTTTTTCGCTGGAGTCGGTTTTCTTTCTCCTGGAATGGCTAAGTCAGCACTAAAGGCCCCAGAAAACAGTCCCAGCTACCATCCCCCAGGGCATCTTCCTGCTGAATAATCACAACAGCTGGATCACACCAGCTGGAAAACATCCTTCCCTCCTCTGAACTGGCCTAGTACTTAATGTCTATACCACTCATCTGATATTTAATGTACACTCTATTCTATTGGTGGCAGTATTTGAAATGCATTTTTCTTGTTCAAACGCTAAGCTATTTGAGGACAAGGACCTACTTGTTATCTTCCAAAGCACACAGTAGTTTGCAGGGTGCTGGTAGATGCACCAGCAACGCTGATTAGTGACTGTATATCCACTGCTGCAAGTAAAGTTGTCCAAGTATTCAGGGGTGCCACTGGTCTACAGCAGGTGGTTTGGAAGTATCTTAATGAGCTGTAATGAGATGGTGATCAGATTACAAGGACTAGAAGTAAAACTCTTAGTTAAGAGGTCATCCTTTCCTCTATCTGACAAACATACCTGTACCCACAAAACACTACAAAAATGGTGAATTCATATTTGGAAAAATGGAATGCGACCATAAAAACAGAGTTAATCACTTTCACCTTCATCTTTTATTCAGATTAATATGCACATCCTCAGTCAATCAATCAAGCCCAACTTTTTGCAATCCTATGGACTGTAGCCCACCACGCTCCTCTGTCCATGGGATTTCCCAGGCAAGAATACTGGAGTGGGTTGTCCTGCCCTCCTCCAGGGGATATTTCCAACCCGGGGACTGAACCTGTATCCCCTTCATTGGCAGGCAGATTCTTTACCACTGAGCCATGGCTGGGGGTGGTGGGGAGAGGGCTGGGATTATAGCATTGTTCCATCTGGTTCCCCATACCTTTATTTCTCTATCAAGAGTATGAACTTCTTCATGGCAGAAAGTATGCAAAGTGTGGTGCTGGAAAAAACTCTTGAGAGTCCCTTGGACTGGAAGGATATCAGTCTATCCTAGAGGAAATCAACCCTGAATATTGATTGGAAGGACTGATGCTGAAGCTAAAGCTCCAATACTTTGGCTACCTGATGTGAAGAGCCAATACATTGGGAAAGACCCTGATGCTGGGAAAGATTGAAGGCAGGAGGAGAAGTGGTGACAGAGGATGAGATGGTTAAATAGCATTACTGACTCAATGGACATGAGTTTGAGCAAACTCTGGTAGATAGTGAAAGACAGATAGTGGCTTGCTGTAGTCCATGGGGTCACAAAGAACTGGACATGACTTAGTGACTGAACAAAAACATCAGCACTCCATGAGATTGGTACCCAGGTCAAAAATCTTCTGTAAGAGTCAACTTAGAATCACAGAACAAGATACACTCCAGCTGAATTATTCTCTATTCCTGGCTAGAGTAGTTATCTCCCAATTCCTCTTTGCTTGCCTACCCAGATAAGCTACAGCTGATCAAGTAGAAGCCTCAAGTCTCCATTATCCCTCTCCTTTAAAGATTTTTTTTTTTTAAGGCCCTGAATAATGAAGTTCTTTCTTTCTTTCCTGTGATCATAGTTCAGTTCTCTCTTATCCTGAAGTTTTCCAATAGTTCTTCGAGGGAATTCCAGATGTCAAAATTATTATCCTCATATCACTAAGATGTTATTCACCCTTTTCACTCTTATTGTTTCACAAATACATACAGGAACTTTCTCAAGCTGTATGATGTGGAATGCTACCATTGCTCTGGATGGCTAGTTTGTTTATTCGTAGGGTTTTCAGAATGTTTGTAAGTTCTGAGTTTAGAATATAAGCATGTGAGATTAGCTAGGTTTGTTCTCAAGACATCTACTGAGAGTTTCCTAGTTATCTTCAGTTATACTAGCTACAAGCCATGTTATCTCCTTTGTGGTTGTACAGTCACTACGTCATGTCCAACTCTTTGTGACCCCATGGACAGCAGCATGCCAGGCTTCTCTGTCCTCCACTATCTTCTGGAGTTTGCTCATGTTCCTGTCCATTGAGTTCCTGATGTTATCTAACCATCTCATCCTCTGTCACCCTCAAACAAACTGTTTTTGTTTTTTTTTTTTTTTTGGCTGCCTCTTTGGCACATGGGCTCTTCATCACAGTGTGCAGGTTTCTCTAGTTGTGTTGCACAGGCTTAGTTGAACCATGGCATGTGGGATCTTATTTTCCCAACCATGAATCAAACCTACGTCCCTCGTATTGGGAGGCAGATTCTTAACCATGGGCCACCAGGGAAATCCAACTTGTTATTTTTAAATTTCAAACTTTTCTTCACACCCATGTGGAAATACGAGGAAAAATGAACATGTTTGTTGTCTTCTGCAAAAATGTATTTTTTTAATTTTTAATCTTCATATTTTATCTAAACATTATTTTGGAATCTAATATTTTATTCTACAACAAATAAAAATATTTTTAAATGTTTTCCATATATTTTTGGATGGATTGTTGGCTTTTAAAAGGGGGAGTATGACTTACTTACACAGCTGTACTGTCTACCCCTAAAATGCTGAAAAAGACAAAACCGACATATCAAAAAGTTTTTTGATTTATGGAAGAGAAGAAACTGGGGGCGGGGATGTAAATAAATAGCAAAAATATAATGGAAGCTATCTTTTCTTCAGGCTTTCCAGGGGGTTCAATAGTAAAGAATATGCCTGCAGAGATGCAGGTTCAGTCCCTGGGCCAGGAAGATCCCCTGGAGAAGGAAACGGCAACCCACTCCAATATTCTTTCCTGGAGAATTCCATGGACAGAGGAGCCTGCTGGATTACAGGTCCATGGGTTGAAAAAAAGTCAGACATGATTCAGTGACTTAACAACAGATTTTTTTTCAGTTTTAGAAATGATAATAATTTACCACCTAACTTACTGTGTATTATGCAGTGTAACATTGTTGAGTGGTACTTTAATGTCAGTTAAATGGTAGCACCATTTGAGATTTAGTGTCCCAAGCATTGGTTGGAGAAATGAACATAATAGCATTTATTTATTTATTGGTCTAACCACCCAGCCTGTGGAATCTTAGTTTCCTGACCAGGGATCAAACCCACATCCTTTGCAGTGGAAGCCTGTGAAGTCTTAACTATTGGACCATCAGGGAATTTCCACTTAGGCTTTAATAAAGTTTCCATGTTAGACATTTGCTGAATGCCTGTTGGATGAAAAGTTATTTAAAGAAATTAGGACGCTGTCACTTTCCAGGACTATAGTAGCTTGACAAATTATTTAGCTGTACACATGAAAAATGAGTTAGTATCACATGTGCCGAGTTGTACTTTTGTTTTCTTACAGATGAGCCTATGGCTAGACTTGTAATTTTGCTTGCATTTGTCTGGTATTATCACTAACTAATGATCAAAGATGTTCTACATGAGCGCTTGGCAGCAAGCACAAGTGACACCAAAATAGTCTAAGTGTTGAATAATTTTTAATATCTAATGTTTTATCCTAGACCAACTATGTTGACATTTGCAGTGAGGATGCAGTAGCAATGGTGGATAAAACTGCTGATGACTAACATAAATCTAGAAAGAGCACCAAACTCTCCTGGCAGTCACATTCTTCAACCCCACACACTTGCAAGGGGAGAAAAAAAGATACCAATTTCTCTCTAAAGAGAAACTTTAGAGTGCCCTTGATGAAGGACAGGAAAGAAGTAGTAGTAGTATTAAATTTTGATCTCAGAGTACACAACCTTTTAATATTCAGTGTGACAAAATGGGCCGTATGCCTACAGCACTTCTGGTACAAACTGAAGGGCGATGGTCATTTTAAGGAAAAGCCCTCTGGTGATTATTTGAAATGGAGCTGAACTATCTGGTTGTTCTGTGGAACACCATTTTTACTTGAAAGAATGACTAACCATAATGCTATGATTCTTCAGATTTGTGTGTTTAGCAGACATTTTCTTGAAAATGGGGGCTTCCTAATGGTTCAGATGGTAAAGAATCTGCCTGCAATGCAGGAGACTGGAGTTCAATCTCTGGGTCGGAAAGATTCCCCCGGAGAAGGGAATGGTAACCCACTCCAGGATTCTTGCCTGAGAATTCCATGGACAGAGGAGCCTGGCCAGCTACAGTCCATGGGGTCACGAAGACTGCCCTGGCAGTCCAGTGGTTAAGACTTCACCTTCCAATACAGTGAGTGTGGGTTCAGTCACTGGTTGAAGAGCTAAGAGCCCACATGCTTCATAGCCAGAAAACCAAAGTGTAAAACAGAAGGAATATGGTAACAAATTCGGTACAGGACTTTAAAAATGGTCCATATTAAAAATCTAAAAAAGTAATTTAAAAAAATAAAAAGAAATAATCATTAGTATTTGTCATCTATGGTAAAACTGGAACTTCCAAAAAACAATAAGAATATTGGAAAACTTGTATCTGCTGTTAAGAGTCTGAGAGCTTTCCAGTACTTAGAGAAATTTTGATGAGGTTAGTGATTAATAAATGTTATTTTTTTAATGAAATCAATCAACATTTGGAAGATTTGCTTGACTAGTGAACTCCTATCTTCCAAATAACCAATGTAGGAAAATTACAAAATGATGCATGAATAAAAATATATTGAAATTGCAAGATAGAGTAATCAATTCATTTTCACAAAACACGAACATTGCATTGATAAGGCTTCCCATTCTACATTGCACTAACCTTTAAGAAACTATTATTTGCTAAGTTTTGTTGACGTATCAAAGATTATTAACAGTTATCCAAAACAGCTGTAAAAATAATCCTTTTTCCAACAACATAACTGTATGAAGCTCCTACCAAATATACTTCCAGAACAGCATATTGCAACACACCAAATCCACGAACAGATATGAGAAAGCCACTGTCTGATCCACACATCAAGATTTGCAAAAAGAAGAAAAAAAGCCCCTCTATGTATTACATTCTTTGAAAATATAGTCCTTTTTATGCAAATGTTTTTCTTAAGCTAACATATAATCAGTATATTATTGTTCCTATAGAACAGCTGATAAATACTTTAAATTTTTCTCTATTTTAATTTTACCTCAGTAAATGTCAATAAATATAACCTGCATCAACAAAACCACTTAAGATTCCTTAATAATTTTTATAAAATAAGAGGCCCTGAGAACAGAAAGTTTGAAATCCAGTACTCTTGGCTATCAATAGTCAATAGTGTCTTTTCAGCTGAATGCACCCTGCCTGAAGTCTAACCAATGACAGAAAACAGAAGACAGAGAAAAAGATGATTGCCTTTTGACCTTCTTTCCCAGATTCTCGAGTGTCCTTCTTCCCAGTCCTTGATTTGCTTTCCCTTCATTTACTTCCAAAGAAGTGCCACCCTCTGCCACCCACTCTCCACCCCCGATCCTGTGATGATGGAAGGTGAATGGGGAAGAGGGTGAGTGTATCTTTTACTGCTTCAGCTCCCACCGTTGGCATTGTTGTATTTCTTCCCAATGTTTTTTCTCCTATAAGGACCCTTTAAGTTGACTCCATTGTAGGGAGGCAGCGTGATTTACTGAAAAGGGCTAGTGAGCTTAGATTTAAATCTTGGCCCCACCCCTCACTATTCATGTGACTCTGGGCAAGCGGTTCAGTTTGAGTGAAACTCAGTTGCCTCTTCTATAGAATACATGCTCAGTTGTTTCAGACGTGTCTGGCTCTTTTGCAGTCCTAGGGACTGTAGCCTACCAGGCTCCTCTGTCCATGGGATTTTCTTGGCAAAAATACTGGAGTGGGTTGCCACCATGCCCTTCTCCAGGGAATCTTCCCAACCTAGGGATCGAGCCCACATCTCCCACATCTCCTGCATTGCAAGCAGATTCTTACTGCTGAGCCATCAAAGAAAGAATTAATTAATGTGCAGGATTATTGCTAGGTTTTCACAAAGAAAGTATAGAATGGAACATAGAAGGTACTCAATATGTTTGAGCTCCTTTCCCTATCTCCCCGACTCTCTTCTTTTCTTGAATCCTCCTCCAGAAACCGTGTAACTGAGATTGGGATTTGAACCCACGTGTTGAGACTCCAACCTAGCCAAAACCCAGACTGGGACTTGAACTCATAGTCTTTTAACTGATATCACACCTGGTCTCAGGGCTTAATGAAGCTCAGTCTCATGACTCCAAAATAATTCAGGGAAAGACAAAGTGATAGGTAAGAAGTGGATTTATTTGGAAAGAAACACACTCCCCAGATTGTGGACCATCTCAGAAGGTGAGAGCATCATCAAGGTACAGGGTTGTCGGGTTTTATGGGCTGTGTAATTTCATAGGCTAATGAGTGGAAGGAGTATGTCAGCTATTGTGGGGAAAGGGTGAGGATTTCCAGAAACTTGTCCACCACCTAATTTTTGACCTTTATGGTCAGCCTTGGAATTGTCATGGTGCCTGTGGTTATGCCATTTAGCTTGCTGATGTGTTACAATGGGAATATACTGAGACTCAAGATCTAGTCAGCTCATCTGCCATCTTGGACCCATTTGATTCTAATCAGTTTATGTCCTGTCCTGGGGAGGTGTCATTCTTTCAAAGGTTGTGCCCTGCACCCTTCCCTCCTGTTTCACTCCCACTTTCCAGGGCATGGAGGAAGTCAACGAAATCTACGAAAAGGGCAGAATGTGGTCTAGAGGAGGGGTCCAGAATCCCCAGGCCAGAAATCAATATTGGTCAGTGGCCTGTTAGGAATAGGGCACAAAGCAGGAGGAGAGTAGCAGGTGAGCAACCAAACTTCATCTATATTTACAGTTGCTCCCCATAACTCACATCCCCCCAGTCCATGGAAGAATTGTCTTCCATGAAACCCATCCTTGATGCCAAAAAGGTTGAGGTCTACTGGTCTAGAGAACACTAATCCACTCCAGTCTAGAATGAAGACAATAATTCTTGTCACCATCTCCAGCCTCTGTATAAGGGAGCCTGAGCAAGGAGAAGGAGATGATAAAAGAGAAGCCCTAGAAGAGTTTCAGCCTCCACATTCATGCTACAGGCAGAAGCCTCTCTGGTTTTCATCCTGATAATGTTGCAGGACCCAGCTAGCCTGGCATCCAGAGTTAAGCTGGCTCTCTGTTGAACAAGATGGGACATTTTTGAGACAGGCATATGGTAACTCAGGCAGACATCCAGATGCATTGCAAAAGGACCTGGATTCTCTGCATAGCATGCCAGGAGTGATTTGCACTCATACCTTCTTGTCTTTGCCTCCAAAAGTTATCTGTGGCTGATACCCTGATGGGGACACAACCCCATTGCTTGGGCAGGCCAGAATGAATTCAAACTAGTGGGTGTGCTGGAGATAGAATTTCCAAGCCCAAGAAGCTATAGCAATAAATGGTTTCCAGGGGAGTCTGTTCCAAAGCTTTCTGTTTATGATTTTCTTTTCAAGAGCCCCTCGGGGAAAAGGGTCATACTTTCATGCAGTGTTTTCCAACTTAACCAAGCAGCCCCTTCCTGGTCCATTCTGACCCTGGACTTCTCTCCAAGGTGAAGACTTCTCTCCACTAGTGAACTCTCCTCTGAGGAGGCCACTCTTGCCCCAGCTCTGGCACCTCTTCTGTGATGGTGTTCAGGGTCTGGAAAGGATCTTTTTCTTTTATTGCCTCATGGATAATTTCTCTATGCTTGGAGAAAACAAGTGAAACTTGAGATACCTCACACAGTTGGGGCAAAGAGGAATTAGTGGGAAGCTGCTTTTATAGGCAATACATAGGGTTATAGAGCTTACCTGGTGGCACAGATGGTAAAGAATCTGCCTGCAATGCAGAAAACACGGGTTCGATCCCTGGGTCAGGAGGATCCCCTGGAGAAGGGAATTACTTTCCACTCCAGTATTCTTTCTGGAAAATCCCATGGACAGAGGAGCCTGGCTGGTTACAGTTCATTGGATCACAAAGAGTCAGACACAACTGAATGACTAACACTTTCTTTTTTCACAGGGCTACAAATTTGAAAATACTCAGTCTATCTGCTTTTCTGTATTTCTAAATGACTTTCCAGCACTAACTGGATCTACCCAGCCTGCCTCTTCCTGACAGAAGTGGAACTGTCATTCAACTATCATTCCTTGTGGTGATTCCAGCCAATTGTTAAATTTATAACCAAAGATAAACTTTCAGTACTGTATTAGTCAGGGTCCTCCAAAGAAACAGAACCAATAAGAATATACATGAAAATAGGTAGATGGATAGATAAGATAGGTAGATGATAGATTATGAGGAATTGGCTCATGCAATTATTAAGAAAAGGTGGCAAGAATACACAGAAGAACTGTACAAAAAAGATCTTCATGACCAAGATAATCACAATGGTGTGATCACTCATCTAGAGCCAGACATCCTGAAATGTGAGGTTAAGTGGGCCTTAGAAAGCATCACTATGAACTAGTGGAGGTGATGGAATTTCAGTTGAGCTATTTCAAATCCTGAAAGATGATGCTGTGAAAGTGCTGCACTCAATATGCCAGCAAATTTGGAAAACTCAGCAGTGGCCACAGGACTGGAAAAGGTCAGTTTTCATTCCAATCCCAAAGAANATGAAACTGAAAGAGGCAAGTGAAAAGTTGGCTTAAAGCTCAACATTCAGAAAACAAAGATCATGGCATCTGGTCCCATCACTCATGGGAAATAGATGGGGAAACAGTGGAAACAGTGTCAGACTTTATTTTGAGGGGGCTCCAAAATCACTGCAGATGGTGATTGCAGCCATGAAATTAAAAAACACTTACTCCTTGGAAGAAAAGTTATGACTAACCTAGACAGCATATTGAAAAGCAGAGCCATTACTTTGCCAACAAAGGTCCATCTAGTCAAGGCTATGGTTTTTCCTGTGGTCATGTATGGATGTGAGAGTTGGACTGTGAAGAAAACTGAGCACCGAAGAATTGATGCTTTTGAACTGTGGTGTTGGAGAAGACTCTTGAGAGTCCCTTGGACTGTAAGGAGATCCAACCAGTCCATTCTGAAGGAGATCAGCCCTGGATTCTCTTCAGAAGGACTGATGCTAAAGCTGAAACTCCAGTACTTTGGCCACCTCATGCAAAGAGTTGACTCATTGGAAAATACTCTGATGCTGGGAGGGATTGGGGTCAGGAGGAGAAGGGGACGACCGAGGATGAGATGGCTGGATGGCATCACTGACTCGATGGATGTGAGTCTGAGTGAACTCTGGGAGTTGGTGATGAACAGCGAGGCCTGGCGTGCTGTGATTCATGGGGTCGCAAAGAGTCGGACATGACTGAGCAACTGAACTGAACTGAACTGAACTGAATTATGGATACTGAATCCTATAATCTACTGTCCATAGGCTGAAGGCCTAGGAAAGCTGTTAATGCATTAATAGTTCTGAAGAATCCGAAGGCTTGAGAACCAGGGAGCCAATGGTGTAAATCCTAGTGAAAAGGCAGAAGACTGAAATCCCAGGTCAATCCGGTGGGTCGGAAGCAGAAAAGGGCGAATTCCTCTTCTCTCTGCATGTTGTTCTACTCATGCCCTCACTGAATTGAATGAGGCCCACCCACATCCAGAAGGGCATGTACTGAGTTCACCGATTCAAATGCTGCATCTAGTTTCATCCAAAGACATGCTCACACATCCAAAAATAATATTTAATCCAGGCATCACTTGGCCCAGTTAAGCTGACTCATAAAATGAACCATCACAAGTCCCTTTGGGAACCACATATTCTTCAAAGAGAAATATGCTGCATATTATTCTCCCCAACCACTATGCTACAAAGCATGGTACATACAATATCTTAACTGAGAGGTTCATGTTAATAAAGCTTTCTCTCATGAAGCACCCCAGACAAGAGAGTCCTGGATTTGCAAGGTAATGGAAAGCTATGTCAAAATTAAGGATCAGCCTTAATTTAAGGTTCTTATCTCGGCTGAGCTTAAGGTTCTTATCTCATCACAGAAAGAATTTAGAGATGAGAGAGGAAGGTCAAGAAAGGAAAGTAAGGATCTACTTAAGTAAAAATGCACTCTCAGAGTGAGAGCAGTTGGACAGGTGAGTAGCTGCTGCCCTGGGTTTCTTCCACAAGTCAGTTAGGAGGAGCATACCAATGAAGGGGTGGAATTTTCATTGGGGAGGAGGCGGTTGGAAAGTTGTATTCCCTGATTCTCAACCCAGCTCCACCTTCCCAAGCAGAGGAGGGGTTTTTGTCATTATTTAGCTTTTGTCAGCATCATGGCATTGATACATGATGGGAACTTCTTAACTACAAAGCTAAGATCCTGATGCTGGGAAAGATTGAGGGCAAGAGGAGAAGGGGGTGGCAGAGGATGAGATGGCATCCTCTGACACAATAGACATGAGTTTGAGCAAACTCCAGGAGATAATGAAGAACAGGAAAGCCTGGCCTGCTGCAGTTCATGGGGTCCCAAAGAGTGGGACTAAGTTATGACTTAGTGAATGAACAGCAACAAATTTTATTACAATAAGAGCAAAATGAGCAACAGGTTACATATGAACACAGTAGATTCCCACCTTTCCCTACTTTCCTTTGTCTACCTCCAGGACACTTACCACCCAAAAGGTGTGGTTTCCTATCTGTCTGGAGATTTCTGCTCTTCGTTTGCATGTGGAACCACCCCCCCCCCGCCCCCATC
>SJYT01053634.1:14967-45601 GCA_006410635.1 Cephalophus harveyi
CATCTCCCCCGCCACTGTTTATAAGATACATGATTTCCTGCCGCCTGGTCCGTGCCTCCCTTTCTCTGATCATATTGAACTACCTGCCTCTTATAACAAACCTAGGCTTCTGAAAGAGCAACCGCTACTGCAGGCACAAGGAACCTGGGACTACTTTGGACCACTCTGAAAACATGCTAAGCACCATAGGACAGCAGAGGATCAGGTCCTACAGGACTTCCAAACTGGGACCCAGAGATGCTCACTTAAAGGGCCGATTGCTCACTTACAATGCTTCAAGCCAGCTAAGAGCTCTAATAGTTCTCAAAAGTGAGAGTACAGGGGAAGGGAGGAGAGAGGTAACTTGCAGTTTTCGTATTATACATGAATCTAAGGGTTCCCAAGCCCCCAGGCCACAGACCCATATTGGCCTGTGGGCACCAAATGTTAATTTCTCCCACCAGGTGGGGATTTCAGTATCTGCAAAACAATTCAAAGACATTGCTGTGTTTATCCCTTGATGGGGAACCAGGACCATGCCCCAAGGCTGCATTACTGTTTCCTTTGACTGTTCCTCCCAAGTCTCCACAAACCCTCCCTTCTTCAATTAGCAGATATTTTAACCTGCTCATTGGAACTCAGGAAAGGTCATGGAGGCTGAATGAAGCCTGCTTCCTATAGTCAAGAAATGGGGAACACAAAAAGGCTTTTGTGCCCAGGAGTCCCACACATCCTGCTTGGTATCAGTTTTAAAGCTATTTTGTTTGTTATGTAACCTAGAGTAAGTCTGTAAATAAATTAATGTTGTAGGAAGCCAGGGTTTTCAATGTGAGGGGAAGGAGATACAAATATGAAATCAGAGAAGCTGAGGGAAAATTCTGTGATGTTTTACGTGAATTAGATGTTTAAATATGAAGTGTGTGTGTGTGCCTAAATGCTACACCCCACTAATTGGAACCAGAATTCACTGAGAAACACTGACTCCAGCCTTAGACAAGGAAAGAACAAGATGAACCTAACACATCTTGAGCTGAAAAGGGGGCAAGCACTCAAAGACAGATGGATACAGGTCAAAAAGAACACAGGCACTGTCTTGAGGGGCTCTCTTTGTCCAAGATTGGGGTGGAACAACAATAGTGGTAAATTACAACACTGAAAAAATTCATAAGTTAAAGTTGATACATGCCAAACAGAGAGGGTGAGCAGGGATAGGATGGGGGAAGAGGAGAAGAAAGGAGTAGAGAGAAATAAGAACAAATGGGAAATCTTTTTCTGTAGAAGATGTGCCTGCTAGTAACTGTAAAATTAGAAAACCCTCCAATGCAATAATTGATTCAGGCAAAGATCATCCATATACGTTGAAAACAAAACTTCAAGGTATCACCCCACAAATTACTTATTATTTGGAGGGCGTCATGGTCCATGTGTGGGTTAGAAAAGAATTTTCAGACATGAGGCAGAATGAGAGTAGAATAAAGTTTATCAGAGTGGGAGATGCTGTTAGAACAGTGGGCCAGCTCAAGGGAGAGCTGAAAGCTTTCGCAGACTTCCAGCCAATGTTTATAGCCTCAGGATAGAGAAAGTTTCTACTGGAATGGTGGCATTACATGACTGGTTAGGATGCCATAGGGTGGATAGTAGGGTATTTTACCTAATATGGAGTCAGGGAACTGGCTGGTTTAGAGCCAGAGGCTCATGGCAACAGTTGTATGGGGCTTGATCAGTTCCAGAGATTTTTATCCTGTAACCTTGGTATAGGACTTGCCCAGGGAGAAAGGGGATTTTCTTTTCAATGGAGAAATTTGGTGGTCACCTCCTAATCCAAATGATCAAGCTTGGCATCCCCAGTAGTGGGACAGCTGACACTTTATGTTTCCAGTGAGTACACACACACAACTTGTGTTGTGCTCTTGCCTTATTTGTCCAACTTGATGCTGCTGCTGCTGGGTCGCTTCAGTCATGTCCAACTCTGTATGACCCCATGGACGGCAGCCCACCAGGCTCCCCCATCCCTGGGATTCTCCAGGCAAGAACACTGGAGTGGGTTGCCATTTCCTTCTCCAATGCATGAAAGTGAAAAGTGAAAGTGAAGTTGCTCAGTCATCTCCGACTCTTCACCACCCCATGGCCTGCAACCTACCAGGCTCCTCCATCCATGAGATTTTCCAGGCAGAAGTACTGGAGTGAGGTGCCATTGCCTTCTCCAACTTGATGCTGATCACTAGGAAACTTTCAGACCAATTTCAGACCCTTCAAAAACTTCAGTGTCATGGAGAACAGAGAAATACTTGGTGTTTTTTTTTTTTTATTTAGAAGAAACTAAAAATAGATACTGGGGCTTCCCAGATGGCTCTAGTGGTAAAGAACCCACCTGCCAATGCAGGAAACTTAGGAGCTGTGGGTTCGATCCCTGGGTCAGGAAGATCCCATGGAGAAGAGCATGGCAACCCACTCCAGTATTTTTGCCTGGAGAATCCCATGGACAGAGGAGCCTAGCAGGCTACAGTCCATGAGGTCGCAAAGACTGTAGTGACTTAGCAAAAAGACATGTTAGGCAATGCCATGGCAAAAAATCAGAGAAGTCATTGTTGGGACAATTGGGAATATTTGAGTAGGGATTGTTTGTGGGATGATTTTATCAAATTCATACTAATTTCCTCAGGTGTGTTAATGGTGTGGCTGTGTATGAGAATTCTCTTTTTTCTGGAAGATGAAGGCTGAAGTACTGAGGAGGGAAGCATCATGATGTTTGCATCCCACCTATGAATCCTTTAAGTGGTTTGGCACATAAGCAGTGCGTTTATATAGAGAAAGCAGCATGAAGGTAAACTAGCAAGATGTTAGCACCTGAAAAATCTATGTGATGAGTACATAGTGTTCATTACAGTTCTCAAAACGTTATAGGGTTTTTCTTTTCATTTTCTGTGAATTTTTATCTCTTAAGAAAAACAATAATCTACATTTTTTATAAAAAAGAAACCAAGTTACTGCTTGGGGCTTTCCATGACCTTCATGGACTTTGTCTTCAAAAGGAAGAATTCCTTGGCCACCATATCAATGTGCTCTGGGGGAGGAGCACATTACCCTAAATCCCCCAGTCTAATATCTCCCATGATGCTCTGCTGAGGATGAATTCCCTGAGCTTCTTGCAGAAACCTCCAACCTCTATAAAATGTATGTGCTCGAGTGTACACCTATTGCATCCTTGTCAAGCCTCCAATCTTTCACATATACAAGGGCGTTGTACAACAAAACCCTATTAATAGAGCAACTGCGGTATTGATTTTTCCAGCCAATTAATGTGGAATCCCCCCAAACACACTTTTACAGCATTTCTTCCCCCATCCTTTGTTCTGATGCAATTATTTTCTGGATCTACTTTCCTGCCTTGGCAAAGTCAGGGTAACTTGGCAAAGTCAGGGTAACTCTGTCCAGGAAAACTGAAGCAATCACAAGCCCTAGGATCATTTATATCAGACACCAGATTGTTTCAGTACCTACAGTGGATAGGGAATTAGTAGCAACTCCTGCAAATGCCCTGGGAATTTCTTTCACCATTAATCCCCTTCATCAATTTATTCTTCTTGCCATTTCTATCTTTCCCGTTAAATCAGATTATAGCAGTTCCAGTTACCAAGGGATGCAATTTTTCAGTTTCAGATAGTCTATTTAATAACAGGCTTGTGAGAAAGGTTCTAGAATATGTTTTGTCAGTTCTCTAGTGCTATACAGCCATTTTCTAGAATCAAGAAATATTTATTAGTAAGCTTAGAATTTGAATAACTGAAGATTTTAAATATGTATGGGACAATTTAATTAGGCAACGGGATTGAGAAACATTTTATCTTACATATCTCCTATTATTTTAAAATTATTTGATCAGTGTCCCAATATTTCTGTAAGTGTCCAAGGACCATTATTTCTGAGACTGGATGTATTTTCCTCTTCTAGGTTTATATTGTACTTGGTAGCAAGATGTTGACCTCCAATCTCAACAGAGTCAGTCCATGGCAAAAGGCAAACAGTGTAGTTTTGCCATCTATATGTTAAGAATGCATTCCACTGTCTTTCATTTATGAGGGCTGTTGCATACACTATAACAGCATCTCTCATCTCCAGCCACAAGCTGCTAACAGCACCCTTCACCCTACTCAAAATGGAGACAATGAAAAATGTCTCCAGACATTGCCAAATATTCCCTGGGGGACAAAGTGAGCCTGTGTTAGGAAACACTGCTATCACCCAATAAGAAACTGAATCAGAAACAATGATTAAACCCCAGGGAACTTCCCTGGTGATCCAGTAATTAAGAATCCACCTTGCAATGCAGAGCACACAGGTTCAATCCTTATTTGGGAAACTAAGATTCCACATGCCACAGGGCAACTAAGCCCATGTACTGCAAATGCTGAGCTGTCTCTGGAGCCCATGTGCCACAACTAGAGAGTCTAGGTGCCACAAGGAAAGATCCCACATGACACTACACAGCTCCCACATGCTGCACATAGGACCCTATGAGCCAAATTAATCAATTAATTAACTTTAGGAAAAGATTAAACTCCATACTACCTCCAGTTCTGACATGACTGTGCCCATCATTGCAGAGGCAAATGGTATCCCAGGTGACTCACTGGTAAAGAATCCACCTGCCAGTGCAGGAGACGCAAATTCAAATACTACCAAACTTAGATGCCTGGATCAAACTGCAGAACTTTATTATATACTGTGTGATATAGAGATTCACACACACACACACATACACACACACACACCTTCTCAGGAACTAATATTCTGCACATAAAGCCAAAAAAGCAACCAGGAATTAAGTAAGAAAATAGTGTGCTAAGTCCCATGGGTGGAGGAGCCTGATAGGCTGTAGTCCATGGGGTCGCTAAGAGTCAGACACGACTGAGCGACTTCACTTTCACGCATTGGAGAACGACATGGCAACCCACTCCAGTGTTCTTGCCTGGAGAATCCCAGGGACGGAGGAGCCTGGTGGCTGCCGTCTATGGGGTCGCACAGAGTCGGACACGACTGAAGCGACTTAGCAGCAGCAAGTCACTTCAGTCATGTCCAACTCTTTGTGACCCTTTGGACTGTAGCCCACAGGCTCCTGTGTCCATGGGATTTCCCAGGCAAAAAATACTGGAGTGGGTTGCCATTTCCTACTTCAGGGGATCTTCCCGACCCAGGGATCAAATCTCTGTCTCCTGCATTGCAGGCAGATTCTTTTACCGCTGAGCCACTGGGGAAGACCCACAACATAAAGTGTTTGTCAAATATGGGAATGGAGGCAGTACTTTATATTTCTTCTTGAAACCAACTCAGGACAGAAAGATGGGGCAGAACCAGGAGTCCAGAGAGTAAAGAACATACACAGTCGCATAGAGCCTCTGCCTCCAGCTCTGGTTCTCAGGTCTCACCCCTCTCACGGCACGTGTGAGCATCTGCCCTGAGCCAGAGGCTGGTAAGAAGGAAGCCATGACTTGATCAGGCAATATGAGCACGAACGTCCCATATCAGCATTATGACTTTGACCTTCAATTCTCTGGTTCTTCTCCTATGAAACACCAAGAGCTCCTCTTCCTAGTTTGAGCTGTGAACCATGGCACAGGCTTCCAGTGCACTTCTAGAAGTTAAGGAATGGTTCTGACAACAGAGCTGAGGTCTCCCCCAGCAATTCCACTGTCCCCACAACTATAGCTACTTAGTCCTTGGTGGAGTACGGCTGGGAGGACACAGGTACACCCCCCCCTCCCCTTGCCCCAAACATATCTGTGCTAAATGCCTGAAAGTTAAGTCTTAACTGCTCTTTCTAACACTTCCTCCTAAAATGCTACCCTCTGAGGGAGATTACAAAATGAAATCATTAACACTGCAGAGTAAGTGAGAATATCTGATCTCTGGAGAGACTCTGAGCACCAAAGCACTAGTCATCACTGAAGGAAAGTGCCAAAGACAGAGAGTAAGGGCTGGAGGCAGGGTTGACCTTAAAACAGCCCTGCCTGCAGGACAAGGGAGAAGCAGAGTGTTCACCAGCACAGTTCAGCACCCCATCAGAGGGCTTAGGTCGCTTCCTGAGGATGCAAGCTACTATTGGGGGGAGGGGGACAGGGAGGAACACTACGGCCTTGAGAAATGCAAGAGTAACATCCCAGACCCACTGCACTGCTCACCTAGCTGCAGAACCTCAGGTAAGTCGCGTCACATCTGGGATGAAGTTCTCTTTTCTTTAAATTGAGTGTGTATGATTACGGGGCTTCCTGCTGGCTCAGTGGTAAAGAACCCACCTCCAATGTAGGAGATGCAGGAGACACAAGTTCAATCCCTGGGTCAGGAAGGAAATGGCAACCCACTCCAGTATTCTTGCCTGGGAAATCCCATGGACAGAGGAGCCTGGTGGTCTACAGACCTGGTGGGTCACAAGAGTTGGACACAACTTAGTAAGTAAAACAACAACATGTAAGATATATAAAATGTAAGGCTATTTAAATGTAAGATAAGGCTATATAAAATGTAAATATGTTACATTTTATAAAATGTAAGATATTTCAAGCTTGAATATCTTACAATATTTTCATCCTACCCTCAACACACCAGAATTATCTCCTCCCTCCTCTCCCCTGCAGAGATGGTAGCATAAACAGTGGGTCATTACCTCCAAGCTGTAAGCTGCTTGAAAGGAAGGACCTTGCTTTATTTCTTTACTCGCCTAGCACATTACCTAGCAGAGATTATATATGCAATCAATGATTGTTGAAAAGACATGCAAACTCTAAGCTTCACTCAACTATATTATTTTTACCTTTTTCACCCTAAATAGCCATGGGCTGTCTTGCCAAGGCCCAATAGTGTGGGAAACTCCAGAACTGAAAATCCTGCCCTTGCAAAACCTGTTTTGTTGTGTTTTCTTTTAAAAGAACATATTGTCATTATTTTTTTAAGCCAAGAATTAAATAAAAGCTCTTTCTCAAGTCCTCAACTAGAATTCAGTGTAGAGATAATAAAATCAAGTTGCCAGACGAAAACTCCGTCAATGATGAGGGAGGTGGGTTGTAACCTATAATCAACTATCCCGTCCCCACTGCTCTCTTGGCCACGCCTATTCCTGTACTTTCTGACCCAGGGTTCTCATAAGGCTTTTGTGGTTTAGACTGTACCATAAACAATTATTAGAGAAAGCTGTTCTTCAGGTGAATTGCATTTGAGTTCATGCAAAGCTTTGGGCCCTGGGCCAGAGGAAGCCAAGCTGAATGCTATCAACTTTCTTTGGTTCACCCGTCAACCATCAGCGTCTGCCATGTAAGCTCGTTCTAAACAATCCAGGAAACTGGTACAAGGTCATTTCCCAAGCAAAAGGAAAAGAGCCAGGTAACTGACCAGCAGTGAAGAGGAGCTATAATTAACAATAGCTGAGTCTTCAAGCATGAAGGTTTGGACTTAGTTCAGATAATCATCCTAAGTGTGAAAGACATTCTCAAAACCTTGTGGGATTCCAAATTTAGACCATTATTTGTCTGAGAACAAGTTGAATGAAACTTCTTTGGATGCAGGCCATAATTCTCCTGCCAGATTGGGCCCAAAGTTAGGCATAAAGGGTAAACTCTAGCACGTAGGATGCAAGGAATGGATTAAACAAAAAATTGGAATGATAGATTGATAGAAAGATCTGAAAGCATATAATAGAGAGATCTATGTCTTTATTTGTATGGCAAGTGGCCATTCTGGAATATTCCTATTTTATGACAATAAATAAATCTAGCTTTTGCAGCAAAATGAGGAATTTGAATCAAAAAGCTCCACCACAAAAAAAAAGATATATATATATATATATATATATATATATATATATATATATAGAGAGAGAGAGAGAGAGAGAGAGAGAGAGAGAGAGATGAGAGAAAGAGAGAGGGAGAGCGATCATTCCATGGCCAACAGGCATTGTCCCCCTGCCTGCCCATACGCTGAGTCCCATCAGAGGCAGAAGGAGGAATCAAATGATCTGTGGGGGTCAGTTGAGTTCAAGACACAGTTGTTGACCATGCCTTTCCTAACCCAGATGCGGATGCAGCTACTGCAGAGCAGCACCCCCCAAAAGAAACCATGGAAGCTGCTGTGAAGCCAACACTGGTAGAAATGGTTACTTACAGTTGTACTTTGTTTTGAATTGAAAGGAAAACTATAAAATTACTATAACAATCTCTCATATTTTATACTGTTTTATGATAGACAAAATACTTTTCTATAGGTTATCTTTCTTGACCTAGCCACCCTATGAAGCAAGCTGAGGTTTCTGTTGTTATTTGATTGGTTGTTTTATGGGTATTTCTCATATATTAGACCAAAAAAAAAACCCTGAGTCCTAAGAAGAGTAAGTGTCTTGAGTAGGATCACACAGCTAGTTAGAGGCATGCATGCATGCTCAGTTGTGTCTGATTCTTTGCCACCCCATGGATTGTAGCCCACCAGGCTCATCTGTCTACAGGATTTGCTAGGCAAGAATACTGGAATGGGTTGTCATTTCCTCCTCCAGGAGTTACAGGTAGGTGGGACGAGAACCCAGATCCCCTATCTTGGTCCATTTCTACACCCTTCATGCCATGCATTTGCATCCAGTGTTCAAAGGGCTCCACAGACTACATTTAGAAATGTTGCCTGGAAGTCTTGGGAGGGTTAGAAGCATGCTTACATATACTTCATTTGTTTGCTTCTTTTGTTTTTTATATGCCATGAAATTTGATCAAATCATTTCCTTTGCTGTGAAATTTAGACTTCTATTCCAGTGATTTCCTCAGGAATATAGTACATACAATAACAAGGCATTATAAGTATGTGGAAAGATAGATACTTTACTTTCAGATTCAGATTCAAAAGCAGCTCATGTCTAATGAGCATCATCTATGTATTAGGTATTACTAAGTATTTTTTGTTATTTGATGCCTGCAATGAACTCAAAATAGCTATATTATTTCCCTCATTTAACAGAGGAAGAAACTAAGATGCAATGGGAAAGTAGCTTGCTCAGGACAGCAAACTACCAATTGCTTTATGTTGTTAAATACTGGGGTGAAATGAATGGAATCAGTAATACGTTCTGTGGAAACAGAGATGAAGGGACTACCTTGGAGGTCTAGTAGTTGGGACTTCACTTTTCAATGCAGGGAATGCTGGTTCTGTCTCTGGTAGGATAGCTGAGATCCCACATGCTTCATGGCCAAAAAAACCATAAAACAAAAGCAGTATTGTAACAAATTCAATAAAGACTATAAAAATGGCCCCCAAAAAAAAAAAAAAAAAAAACTTTTTTTTTATAATAAAAAAGAAACAAATAGAGATGAAGTCATTTCCACATGGAGTGGTCCATCAAGTGCATGTTCAGTACCAAAGCACTACAGAGGCATCTCCTAAGGGCTTGAAAATGGATGGCATGAAGATCATGTCTCCAGTCCCCGACCCCCGATCCTGCTCCACTGTAGGAAGGAGTGGCATGCCCAGGCTGCAATTTGGGATGTTTTGTGTGTGTGCAAAAGAGGATAAAGTGGCTAATGATACAGAGCTCAGGAAGCCAAGATTCCACACTGCTTTACACAGAACACAGCTGGGAGAAAGAGACCCAGGACAAATGGAGGAGATAGTAGGAGCATCACTAGCCATTGTGGGCTAGGTTTGGGGAAGAAGTTTTGTGAAATTTTGAAAGAGTGAGACTCTTTCAGAGATTAAAGACTTTGCTTTGTGAGACAGTGCAAAAAGCAAGCAAGAAAGAAACACCTAGTGCCCTATGAGGTCATATAGCCTGTTGGTGCCAAGTCCCACAGCCAGGGTTCAAATCCTGGCTCCCTCACTTACACTGAAGGAAATCAGGAGCAAGTTTTCAACTTCACTTATCCTTGGATTGTGTGGGCATCCTAAGTCACTTCGGTTGTGTCCAACTTTTTGTGACTCCATGGACTGTAGACCACAGGCTCCTCTGTCCGTGGAATTCTCCAGGCAAAAATATTGGAATGAGTTGTCATGCCCTGCTCCAGGGGATCTTCCCAACCCAGAGATCAAACTCGCATCTCATGCCTCCCGCATTGGCAGGCGACTTCTTTGCCACCTGGGAATTGTGGTGTTGGAGAAGACTCTTGAGAGTCCCTTGGACTTCAAAGAGATCAAACCAGTCAATCCTAAAAGAAATCAGTCCTGAATATTCATTGGCAGGACTGATGCTGGAGCTGAAACTCCAATACCTCGGCCACGTGATGCAAAGAACTGACTCATTTGAAAAGACTTTGATGCTGGGAAAGATTGAAGGCAGGAGAAGAGGATGCCAGAGGATGAGATGGCTGGATGGCATCACCCACTCAATGGACATGAGTTTGAGTAAACTCTGGGAGTTGGTGATGGACCGGGAAGCCTTGTGTGCTGCAGTCCAAGGGGTTGCAAAGAGTCAGAGACAACTGAGCGACTGAGCTGAACTGAAATTAGAAATATGAATAAAAAGAGTCACATTGAAAATTAAATGACTAATTTGTACAAAGAATTTGATGGTCAAGCACTTAAATTGGTGTAGGAAATACATCTGTCACCCCCCCCCTTTGAGAACTGTTTGAGAGGATTTAGCAATGACTAAAATTACATTTAACCATTGAGTATGATGTTGCCTGTTGATCTGTCATGAACAGCCTTTATTATGTTGAGATACGTTTCTTCTACACCCACTTTTATGAGAGCTTTTATCATGAATGGATGTTGAATTTTGTCAAATGCTTTTTCTGTGTCTATTGGGATGATCATGTGATTTTTACCTTTCCTTTTGTTAATGTGGTGTATCACACTGATTGAATTGTAAGTATTAAGCCATCCTTGCATCCCTGGAATGAATACTCCTTGATCATGGCATATGATCCTTTTTATATATGGTTGGCTTCAGTTCGCTAATACTTTGTTGAGTATTTTTGCATCTATATTAATTCATTAAAGATATTGGCTTGTAATTTTCTTTTTTTGTAGTATCTTTTTTTGGGTTTCGGTATCAGGGTAATATCAGTCTTGAAGAGTGAATTTGGGAGTGTTTCATCCCTTCAGTTTTTCAGATTAGTTTGTGAAAGGTAAGTATTATATCTCTTTATGTGTTGGTGGGAATGTAAATTTGTGCGGCCACATGGAAAACAGTATGGAAGTTCCTCAAAAAAACTAAAAATAGAACTACCACAGTAGTGGCAGTTTAGTCACTAAGTCATGGTCAACTCTTGAGACCCATTGACTGTAGCCTGACAGGCTTCTCTGTCCATGGGATTTCCCAAGCAAGAATACTGGAATGGACTGCCATTTTTTCTTCAGGAGATTTTCCCAACCCAGGAGTTGAACCCAGGTCTGCATTGCAGGCAGATTCTCTACCAACTGAACTACAAGGAATTCCCCATATGACCCAGCAATTTCACTCCTGTTGTAAAAAAAAATGAAAACACTAATTCAAAAAGATACATGCACCACAATATTCATAGCAGCACTATTTACAATAGCCAAGATATGGAAGAAACCCAAATGCCCTTCAACAGACAAGAGAATAAAGGTTTTTACATACATAAATATTATTTTTAGTTATATTTAGTGAAATAAGTCAGACAGAGACTAAAGAATATTGTGCTTAGTGAAATAAGTCAGATAATGAAAGACAAATACTGTATGATATCACATGTGGAATCTACAAAATAAAACAAACAAATCTAGATAGTAAAAAAAAAAAAATATAGACTTGCAGATACAGAAAACAAATCAGTGGTTACTAGCAGGAAGAGAGAAAGGGAGAGGGACAAGTTAGGTGTACAGGGATTAAGAGATACAAACTATTATGTTAAAATTGATAAGCAATAAGGATATATTGTATAGCACAAGAAATTATAGCCATTGTCTTCTAATAGCTTTGAATGAAGTATAATCTGTAAAACTACCAAATCACTATCCTGTATAGTTCAGTTCAGTTCAGTCACTCAGTCATGTCCGACTCTTTGTGACCCCATGAATCGCAGCATGCCAGGTCTCCCTGTCCATCACCATCTCTCGGAGTTCACTCAGACACTCGTTTATCGAGTCTGTTATGCCATCCAGCCATCTCATCCTCGGTCGTCCCCTTTTTCTCCTGCCCCCAATCCCTCCCAGCATCAGAGTCTTTTCCAGTGAGTCAACTCTTCGCATGAGGTGGCCAAAGTACTGGAGCTTCAGCTTTAGCATCATTCCTTCCAAAGAAATCCCAGGGCTGATCTTCAGAATGGACTGGTTGGATCTCCTTGCAGTCCAAGGGACTCTCAAGAGTCTTCTCCAACACCACAGTTCAAAAGCATCAATTCTTCGGCGCTCAGCTTTCTTCACAGTCCAACTCTCACATCCATACATGACCACAGGAAAAACCATAGCCTTGACTAGACGGACCTTAGTCGGGAAAGTAATGTCTCTGCTTTTGAATATGCTATCTAGGTTGGTCATAACTTTTCTTCCAAGGAGCAAGCGTCTTTTAATTTCATGGCTGCAGTCACCATCCTGTACACTTGAAACTAATATAATATTATAAATCAAATATACATCAATAAAAATAAACCGTACTGTATTTTAATGCTTTCTGTGATTTGGGACTTGTATTTTCTCAAAATATGTACTGTAAATAGGATCAGAGAAGAGTTACAGTTTTATTTGTTTTGACCACACTACCTGGCATATGGGATCTTAGTTCCACAACCAGGGATCTAACCTGTACCCCGAGCACTGGAAGCTCAAAGGACCAACTCTTGGGAAATCCCAAGAGTTGTTATTTTTAATAGAATGATCCAGGCATGGCAAAATCAGACAAAGATGCAAAGGAAATGAAGGAGAGAGTATGACAATAACTTCAGGGTGAAGGACCTCCAAGTGGATGGAACATCAAATTCAGTGGTCCTTAGACATGTTCAAGGACTAGCAAGAAGTCATTCCTGGCAGAGAAGTGAGCAAGGGGAAGAGGAGTAGGAGGTGAGTTTGAATAATGGCCAAGCACAGGATCAAGGAAGATTTTTAAGCTGAGGACAGATTGCAAATACCTTTGTAAGTACAATGGGAAGACAGATGCTACAGAGTTTTGAGCAAGAGGGTGGCACTTATTTTACATTTTTAATTCCTCACTCTGGCATCTGCACACACAAAAGATGACTGGGTAGGCAAAGTGGAAGCAGGAGTACCATGTGGAAGACTTTTAAGTCTTACGTTAGAAATATAGGAGTTTGGACCACAGAGCAGCCATGGAAGTGGAGAGGTACATTCATATCTGGAATCACTTCTAATGGAAAGCAAACAGAAATTGGCTTCCCTCATGGCTCAGCGGTAAAGAACCTGCCTGCTAATGTAGGAGACATGGATTCAATCCCTGGGTAGGGAAGATTCCCTGGAGAAAGAAATGGCAACCCACTCCTGTATTCTTGCCTGGGAAATCCCATGGACAGAGGAGCCTGGCAGGCTATAGTCCATGGGGTCACAAAGAATCAGACACAACTTAGAGAATAAACAAAACAGAATTTGTGATGCATTGGATATGGTACATACATGAAAGCTGAGATAAAGGATGGTGCCAGAGACTTGAGCCTGAGAAATTAATTGGGTACTACTACCTTTGTGATGTATAAAATAATCCCCCTATGCTGAGCATTTGTATTACTTCCAGAACATTTGGTATTTTAGGGCAACAAATGCTCTTATCCATTTATTTTTAAAAACTAGTAACTATTTCTGAGAAATAGGTTCCTAGAACTAGGCTTTTTGATCAACAGGTAAGCATATTTTCTATTTTTAAGAAAGAATGCCAATTACTTTCTAAAGAGTTATAATTATCTATAATCCCAACAACTATGTGTGAATGTCCCACTTTCCTGTTAGTAAAGGACATTTTAATTATTTAAATGCCTTTCCCTTTGTCAGTCTGATGGGTAAAATACAGTATTTCAATATGGTTTAATTTTCCCCTAACTCCTAATAAAAGTATGTCTCTTTCTGCATGTGTGTGTGTGTGCTCAGTTGCTCAATCGAGTCCAACTCTTTGTGACTCCATGGACTGTAGCCTACCATGCTTCTCTGTCCATTGGGTTTTCCAGGCAATACTGGTATGGGTTGCCATTTCCTTCTTCAGAGGATCTTCCTGACCCAGGGATTGAACCCATGTCTCCTGCATTAACAGGCAGATACTTTACCACTGGGCCACCTGGGAAACCCTATTTTTGCATATTACTGACAAATTGTATCTCCTTTCCTTTCATTTGCTCTTAAGCTCTACCCATATTAGGTGACTTTTCTTCTTAATGACTAAGAGTTCTTATCATACAAAGAATGATAACCTTTCTCTTCATTTATCATTTTACTCTGAACTTTATTTATATCTTGTGCCATAATAAATTTTTAAGGTTTATGTAATCAAATCTGTCCATTTTTTAATGATTTTAAAAATGAGTGTCCTTAAACATTTTAAAGAATATAATAGAGCTATACAAATCACGACCTTTTAAAGAAGTAATTCTTTAAACTTTTTTTTTAATTATCTTATGGCTACTGTTCTATTGTGGTTATGACACTTCTTTCTCTAGGGGATATTCTTTTTCCTTATTTCTCATATTAAATAGTTATATTTTCATGACATTGGTAATCTACATTACCCAGTTTGTTTTATATTACTATAGAAATATCTATTGGATTTATTAATCCAAATATCTATTAGACTTATTAATCCATTATATTATATTTAGGCATTCTAATCTAATAATGTCAACTTTCAAATTTTTCATCTGGCTTTCATCAGGTGTATATTTTCTAAATTCATGCATTTTCAGTTTCATTCTTCTCCATTTGTATTGTTTATTTCTGAAAGCATTGAATACAGTGACATTTCCCTTGAGATTAACACTGGCATAAGTTCCACATGTAGTATTCTCATCGTTGATTCATTCCTAAGTAGTATATTATTGCAGTTCTAATTTCTCTGTTAATCCAAGATATATTTAAGGTCATTTTTAAATTGAAAACTTTCATTGTTAATTTTAATGTATACTTCCTTATGCTTTACAAAACTCCTCCTCTGGTTAAGTCTGGAAGAAAGCACATTCAGTTCAGTTCAGTCGCTCATTAGAAGAAACTAAATATATGAACAGCTGTGGGTAAGGCACGTTGAAAAAAAATACTGATCCACTTCTTACACTTTTGTGTCCCTGTAAGCAACTGTTGCCAGGTGCACAGCTGCAAGGGCACAGGAAAGCCTGTTGAGGTGCTCTTTGAAAAGATAATTTGAGAAACTCAGAAACCTTCATCTGTTCATTCTTAAATTATGCACATGGGTTTGGTTGGCTGTCTCCTCTTTCGGATCATGCAGGTGAGGAAATTGAGCCTGCACCCTAAGCTCTAGTGACCCCTTTTCAGGTTTGCAAGATCCACTTCCAGTCAAGCACCACAGCTGTCAATGAAAGACGAGGTGGTAGTATTTAGAGCAAATAAGTTTCTTAGGACACAAGCAAGATTAAGATTCCCCAGAGACTTCCCTGATGGTCCAGTGGTTAAGAATCCATCTTGCAAGGCAGCAGACATGGGTTCAATCCCTGGTTGGGGAACCAAGATCCCACATGCCGAGGAGCGACTAAGCCAGCTTGCAGCAACTACTGTGCCCATGTGTCTGCACCACAAGCCGAGACTGTGCGCCCAAGACCCACATGACGCAACTAAGACTCAACTCAGCCAAATAAATAAATGAATAAATAAATAAATAAAAGAAATACTACATTGTTGCATAAATATAGAAGACTTTTTAAAAAAGGACTAAAATTCCACAAATGCCTTATAGCCATTGGTAGCGACACCTGTATATAT
This sequence comes from Cephalophus harveyi, assembly GCA_006410635.1. Classification (NCBI taxonomy): domain Eukaryota; kingdom Metazoa; phylum Chordata; class Mammalia; order Artiodactyla; family Bovidae; genus Cephalophus; species Cephalophus harveyi. The sequence goes on from SJYT01053634.1 coordinate 30,802, forward strand.
TGAGATAGAGGGCAAGAGGGAGGAAGGCAAGGGTTCAAGTGCCTAAAGTCTGCTTAATGACCAGGCATCATGGGAACTTAGGTAGACTCCTGGAGGAGGTGACCCACAGTGGTATCAACAGTGTCCTCTTGAAATTTTGCCATATCCCTTTCTACAGAAACAAAAAATCCTGGCAGAATACCATTTTCAGTACATGACTTTGTGCCCAGCTCAATGTAAGTATAAGCCAGCAGGCAACTGAGAGCCTTCTGCCCCTTGCGTTCTAGACTTAAACTACTTGAATTCCTACACCCCATACATCAGATGTCAGTTTCCAAGGTCTGGAGGAGCCCAGTTTCCTATCCCTATTCCTCCACAGTTTTTTGTGAAATCACAGAGCTACAGATTTGTGAGAGCTGCCTTCCTATCTACAGGTGGAACCAGCCTTTCACCAGGGTCCACAGGAGAGTCAGTCACTCCAAGCTTCTACAGTTTGGGGGATCTGGGTAGAGTTCATCACATCAAGGACACAGCATTCTTCCAACATGCTCATCCTGTCTACTGAGCTTCTCTGTCTCCTCTCTCTCTCTCTCTTTCTGTCCATTCTTCACCTCTTCCCTCCTGAATTTCCTCCATTTTCCACCAAAGTATTTTCCCCCTTGTAATGCAAAGTATCTTTCTCCTTCAGAAACCTCAGCACCAACAGCTCATTGAGGCCCTAGAGGCTCAGTTCCTACCCTACATGAACTAAGAAGGCATTTTCCTCCTTAGGGAAGGAGCTCAGACATTCTCAGAGGACTTCTAATAGCTGCTGCTAAGACAAACATCTTCCAATTAAAGGAAGAACATCAGGTTCAAGCAGCAGGAATCAGGCCACTCTGTATTGACTCCTACTAGACTCAAGATGCTTTGAGAAGGCTTGAACAGTACAGGCATGCCTGCCCTTGAGATGCTCACTTCCCACTGTGAGCTCCAGGATGAGAAAGTATGACTGCAAATGTACCATGGATACCAATCTGAGGTCCAAGTCAGAGACCCAAGTCAAGTGGCATCCAATTATTCTCAATTCAGCATGCATTCCTCCACGCATTGGTAAAGGAGACGATACTATTCTCCCAAACGAATCATCACCATCCTTCAAAACAAAATGGAAGCAAGCTTGACAGTGAAAGGATAAGAGGCATCAGAGCTGAAAAGCAATAACAAAAGACCAAAAGGAATGATAGTGAAGGGTTCTTGAAGAAGTAGACCCAGCCTCCCTGGAAAACAATCAATTGTCAGAATTAAATGATCCTATGGGCGACTGAAAGGTCTTCCCTGGTGACTCAGTGGTAAAGAATGCACCTGCCAATGTAGGAGATGTAGGTTTGATCTCTGGGTTGGGAAGATCCCCTGGAGGAGGAATTGGTAACCCACTTCAGTATTCTTGCCTGGAGAATCCTATGGACAGAGGAGCCTGGTGGGGTACAGTCATGGGGTTGCAAAAGAGTCAGACACAACTGAGTGACTGAACACCACCACCACCACCAACAGACATGCAAGACATCCCAATAACAACTGCAATGAGAACCATCTCCCTGTTGCTATGTTTTGTTATTCAGAGCAAAAAGGGAAAAACACACATCCTCTAGTGCAGTGGTCCCCAACCTCCTGGATCTAATGCCTGATGATCTGAGGTGGAACTGATGTAACAATAATAGAAATAAAGTGCACAATAAATGTCATGCACTTGAACTCATCCTGAAGCCATCTCCGTTCTCAGTCTGTAGAAATATCGTCTTCCATGAAATCGACCTCTGGTATCAAAATGGTTAGGGACCGCTGCTCCAGTGCATTAAGATGAAATATAAGCACACTGGACTGGGAGTTAGGAAAACTGAGTTTGCATGTTCTTTTTCCATCAATGTGAAGTGTGGTCTGGAGCAAGGCGGACAGAGGAGCCTGGTGGGCTACAGTCCATGGGATCCCAGAGTTGGACAGGACTTAGTGACTAAACAACAACTGAAGCAGAATACATATGACACGTCACCTCTCCAGGCCAGTGACTTCACCTAAAGCAGCCTGGGTGATGGGCTGGATGATCTCCAATTCCTTTGCCCACCACAGGCTTCCCTGGTGGCTCAAATGGTAAAGAATCTGCCTGCAATGCAGGAGATCTGGGTTCAATTCCTGGATTGGGAAGATCCCCTGGAGAAGGAAATGGCAACCCACTCTAGTACTCTTGCCTGGAGAATTCCATAGACTGAAACGCCTGGTGGGCTACAGTCCATGGGATCACAGAGAGTCAGACATGACTGAGCGACTAACTTTCTTTGCCCACCACAAGCACCCAGAGTTTCAGCGGAATGCCTTGGGCTCTGCAGACAGGAATACTGCCCCTGAGCATGTGCCCAGAGAGAGGACCTCACAAAACATAGGTCTCCTGTATTTTTTCCACCTGACCACATCCTAATCAGCAGGGTAGTGCCATTATCAGGCTGCCCATCAGACAGAACATTCCACCTCACAGGTGGATGCATTTCACTGAGTTGCCAATAAACTGAAAAGAAATCCCTGCTTCTAGGATCAGATAGTCTGAAATAGCAGAAGTATTAACAGACTTAATTTTAGATGCAGCTCCCCTACAGAACAAAAAGCAAGTGAGAATCCCCTTTGCACATTCAACAGAGTCCCAAGTTTTGTATTTAAACTCCAGGATCCTCTGTGGCTTGAGTACCTGTGATTAAATCAAGGTTTTTTTTTCCCCCTACCGGACTCAATTATCATTCACTTAGTGATGGCAATAATCATACTAATAATAAGTTCTTACGTCAGTACTTTTCAGCTTTTCAAATAGCTTTGACATGCTTTATCTCATTTGAGCTTAATAATAACCAAGCAGCATAAGTAGGGTAAGTATTATTATCTCCATTAATACTAATAATAGCTAACATTACGTAGTCTTTTGCACTGACAAAGTGTTTTCATACATTTTTTCCCATTGCATCAGAGACAGATTTCCTGGACACCAGGGCTGTGTTTAATTCATCTCTTTACCCTGCAGTGGTCAGCATAGGTCCAGACACAGAGAAGTCACTCAATACATGTATGTGACATTTTAAATTATTTTCATCTCCATGAAAATGGTTTTCACCTACCATTTCAACTCCATGGTAGGTAGATTTTTTTTTTACATAGCTTTTTGGTTACACCACATGGCATGTGGGATCTTAGTTCTCCAGTCAAGGATCGAACCCATGCCCCTTGCACTGGAAACTCAGAATCATAACCACTGTACCACTAGGGAAGTCCTGGTAGGCACATATTTTTTTCCCTCAGTTTAAAATAGGGAAATTGAGGCTCAGAGATTTTCTTCAGTAACATGTGCAAAATCACACAGGACTCTCCAGACCAAGAAAACAAAAAGTTTTGTAAATCAGTCCAAAATGTAGTGCTCTTTCCTCCATGCCAGTGCTTGTCAAACTTTAATATGTAAATAGACCATCTGGAAATCTTGTTAAAATGTAGATTGTATTCAGTAGGTCTGGGGCAGGGCATGAGATTCTAAATCTCTAACTAGCTTCCAGGTGATGTGGGGGCTGCTGGTTTGAGAACCATTTTCTTGCATTCATTTTTAAAATTTTTCTTACCCCCCCCCCCGGCCACCCTGCAGGTTTATTGAAATGTAACTGACACGTTGTTGTTGTTATTTAGTTGCTAAATCCTGTCAGACTTGCCCCCAGGCTCCTCTGTCCATAGGATTTCCCAGGCAAGAATACTGGAGTGGGTTGCCATTCCCTTCTCCAGGGGATCTTCCTGACCCAGGGATTGAACTTGCATCTCCTGCTTGGCAGGCAGATTCCTTACCACTGAGCCACCTGGGACACATAACATTGTGTGAAGTGAAGTGAAGTCATTCAGTCGTGTCCGACTCTTTGTGACCCCATGGACTGTAACCTACTAGGCTTCTCTGTCCATGGGATTCTCCAGGCAAGAATACTGGAGTGGATTGCCATTTCCTTCTCCAGGGGATCTTCCCGACCCAGGGATCGAACCCAGGTCTCCAGCATTGGAGGCAGACGCTTTAACCTCTAAGCCACCAGGGAATAATCTAACATTGTGTAAGTTCAGGTATAAAATATGATGATTTGATATAGATATATATTGTGAAGTGACTATCACAGTTAGAGTAGTTCTAAGATAAATAAGCTGTGGGACTCTAATATACAGCATAGTGACTAGAGTGCACAGTATCATATCATATACTTGAAAGTTGCTAACAGGACCACCTTTTGTGAAGCAAGTGGACACAGAAGGTCAAAAGCAATTAAGTGACTTTCCCAAGGTCATCCTCTGAGTTAAAAGTAGAAACAGAATTAGCGGCTATTCACTGATTCCCATTCAACCTTAGACCTGTTCTAGACATGTACCCTCATGATTCAATCAAACTGGAATCAAAGGGTAATTTCCCATTAATTGTCATTCCATACATAGTTGGCAAAAGTTTTTGAACTTCTAACACTTAAAATATTGAGTCTTGGGACTTCTCTGGTGGCTCAGTGGTAAATAATCCACCTGCCAATGCAGGAGACACAAGTTCAATCTCTGGTCTGGAGGATCCCACATGCCATGGGGCAGCTAAGCCATGTGCCACAGCTACTAAGCTGGTGCTCTAGAGTTTAAGAGTTGCAACTACTAAACCCGAGCACCCTAGAGCCTGTGCGCTGCAACAAGAGAAACCTCTGCAATGAGTAGCCCATGCACTGCAACTACAGAGTAGCCCCCACTTGCTGCAACTAGAGAAAATCCTGCACAGCAATGAAGACCCCGCACAGGCAAAGGTGAGTAATGCATAAATAAATGAAATTAAATATTTAAAAAATATTGAGCCTTAGAGTCGTGGTCCAGTGGCTAAGAACTGGTCCACTAGGCAGATTCTTGCCACCAAGTGATTGTCAGAGAGTGAAAGGAAGTGAAAGTATTAGTCAGTCAGTCATATCCAACTCTTTCTGACCCCATGAACTGCAGCCCACCAGGCTCTTCTGTCCACAGGATTTCCCAGGCAAGAATACTGGAGTGGTTTGCCATTTGCTTCTCCAGGAGATCTTCCTAACCCAGGAATCAAACCCAGGTCTCCTGCTTGCCAGAGAATCCCCTATTGGAAGAAATAAACAGAATAAAACCTGACCCTGGGGCAGGCCATGCTTGAGTCCCAGAAATCCTGATCCTGCCCAACTGGAAACACAAGACAGGAATTAGTAACCAGGCACCAGAGAGGGCCACAAGCTGCCTGTATAACCTCTCTCTGAACTTTACGTCTTTATCAATTATGCTGGCCAGTCACCAGATCTTAAGGAGAGCTGAAGTCTGTGCAAAGAGACCAGGTATATTAGTTAGGGTTCTGCAGAGGCACAGAACCAATGGGTGTATATACAGAGAGATTTATTATAAGGAATTGGCTCATGCCATTATGGATGCTGTAAGTCCCAGTAACTGCAGGGTGAGTTGGCAAGCTAGAGACCCAGGAGAGCAAATGGGTTAGTTCTAATCTGACTTGGAAGGCCTAAGAATAGGGCTGATGGTGAAGTTTCAGTCTGAAAGCCAGCAGGTTCAGGACCCAGGAGAGTTGATGTTTCAGTCAAGTCCAAAGGCAAGAAAAGGCCTATATCCCAGTTTGAAAGCAGTCAGGCAGACAGAATTCCTCTTACTCAGGAAAGGGTTAGCCTTTTTTGTGTGATGCCAGCCTTCAACCTTCGCTTCTCAGCCTTTTGGCTACGTTCAAGTGTAATATGAGGGCTTCCCAGGTGGCTCAGTGATGAAGGATCGCCTGCCAATGCAGGAGACACCGATTTGATCCCTGGGTCAGGAAGATCCCCTGGAATAGGAAACAGCAACTCACTCCAGTATTCTTGCCTGGGAAATCCCACGGACAGAACCTGGCAGGCTACAGTCCATGGGGTCACAAAGAGTCATGCATGACTGAGTGACCGAGCCCAGTCGTCAGTTCAGTCACTCAGTTGTGTCCGACTCTTCGTAACCCATGGACCACAGCACGCCAGGCCTCCCTGTCCATCACCAACTCCTGGAGTTTACTCAAAGTCATCTCCATTGAGTCGGTGATGCCATCCAACCATCTCATCCTCTGTCCTCCCTTCTCCTCCTGCCCTCAATCTTCCCCAGCATTAGAGTCTTTTCAAATGAGTCAGCTCTTAGCATCAGGTGACCAGAGTATTGGAGTTTCAGCTTCAACATCAGTCCTTCCAATGAACACTCAGGACTGATCTCCTTTAGGATGGACTGGTTGGATCTCCTTGCAGTTCAAGGGACTCTCAAGAGTCTTCTCCAACACCACAGTTCAAAGGCATCAATTCTTCAGTGCTCAGCTTGCTTTATAGTCCAGCTCTCATATCTATACTGAGCCCAACCTTCAACTAATTGGATGAGGCCCATCCACATGAGGGAGAGAAATCTGCTTTACTTAGACCATCAATTTAAATGTTTTGTTTGTTTGTTTGTATATTAGGCTGCACTTGGTCTTAGTTGTGGCATGTGGGATCTGGTTCCCTGACCAGGGATCAGACCTGGATCCCCTGAATTGAGAGCACAGAGTCTTAGCCACTGGACCACAAAGGAACTGCCAAATAGATTTTTTTTGGCTGTGTGGCCTGTGGGATCCTAGTTCTCCAACCAGGGATTGAACCCAAGCCCCCTCTAGTAGAAGAACAGAGTTTTAACCACTGGAACACCAGGAAATTTCCAATTTAAATGTTGTATATTCAGTCACTCAGTTGTTTCCAACTCGTTACACCCTCATGGACTGTAGCCCTCAAGCCTTCTTTGTCCATGGAATTTTGTAAGCAAGAATACTGGAATGGGTTGCCATTTCCTATTCCAGGGAATCTTCCTGAGCCAGGAATTGAACTGGTGCCTCTTGCATTTTGTGCATTGGCAGGCAAGTTCTTTACCACTGTAAAGTTTTTTGCCACCTGGAAAGCCAATTTAAATGTTAACCTCACACAAAAACACCCTCACAGGAACACCCAGAATAATGTGTTAACAAATATCTACACACCTCATGGCTCAGTGATGTTGACACATAAAAGACATAAAATTAACTATCACACCAGAGCACCAACCACATCCATATGTTGTCCAGTTTCAGAGACCAAAATCCAAAACATGCTGACACCTGCCACTATGCTATTTCTGCTTTATAGGATCCCCTCCTATACAACAAAGGTTGGTATAGTCAAAGCTATGGTTTTCCCAGTGTTCATGTCCAGATGTTGGACATGTTGGACCATAAAGAAGACTGAGAACAAAAAAATTGATGCTTTCGATTTGTGGTGCTAGAGAAGACTCTTGAGAGTCCCTTGGCTGCAAGGAGATTAAATCAATCAATCATAAAGGAAATCAACCCTGAATATTCATTGGAAGGATTGATGTTAACAGGAAGTTCCAATGCTTTGGCTTCCTGATGTGAAGAGCTGACTGATTGGAAAAGACACTGATGCTGGGAAAGACAGAGGTCAGGAAGAGAGAGCAGGAGGAGAAGGGAGCAACAGAAGATGAGATGGTTGGATAGCATCACTGACTCAACAGACATGAATTTGAGCAAACTCCAAGAGATAGTAAGGAACAGGGAAGCCTGGTGTGCTGCAGTTCATGGAACTGCAAAGAGTCAGACAGAACTTAGCAACTAAACAACAACAACTACTTCTTGAAGAAATTTTCTTAGCATTACTGTCTGGCTACAGTCTGTGGACCTGCTAGTTACCATACTGAGGCATATTCAGGAGATACTGGCTCTGAGTGACCACTAGACAACAGGAAGTGGGGCAGAATGACACTCCTCCAAGACAGGGGAGCTAACTTCAGTGTTCGATCTTTTCTTTGGTGATAAAGGGCATGTGTAGAAAGAGTTTCTTTCAGATCCACTGTTTTCCATAAACAGTAGCCCTTCATCCCTAAATTCAACTCCTTCTTCTTCCCATAGCCCAGAAAAAGAGGGACAGTTTCTCAAAAATAAATGGGCTCAGGAGTAGTGTAGCAACTTCTGATGGGAAAGGAACTATAAGACCTGTCACATCCTTGAGTCAGAGGGATCTCCTTTGGGGTAAGAGGCCAAAACACAACCAGTTCCCAAAGGCAGATAAAAATATTCACTGGATGACTGTGTTCCAAAAAGCCTTTCTTGGCCATAGTCCACTCTGGTCTGCATTGTCTGACAAGAGCCTTTAACAAAAGAATTGCCATTTTGCTGGATCCAACAGGTAACAATAGAGAGTTCTAACAAATACGATGTGTGCGCTCATGGGAAAACGGCAAAAAGGAGTCAGCTGGGTTGGGTCTGGTCTTCAGAAGTGGAGAATACAATACTCATTGGGAGGAAGAAAAAGTGACTCAGGTATTCTACTTGCAAACCCTTTTTCTGATACATTCCTGAAACAAGTTTGCAGGAACACCAACCATGGCCACAAGTTGTGTGCACTGCATATGTGCAGTTAGGTCACATGCAACAAATATGCCCATTACATGCCATCAGGTCACAAAAAAATACACAATAACACACTAATCTGTTTCATGTGCAAAGAGCTGTGTCATTTTTCCTATCCATAATCTCATCTAGTCCCTATAACTGATTCCTGAGTTATAATTCCCATTTATACAGGAAATAAGACATGGAGGGCTGAATACTTAACATAAGAAAGTAAGGGAAATTGATATAACTGAAGCAAGTAAACACACACTTGCAATGAGTATTAAGATGTCTCCCACAGTGATCTTAGAGTGCCATCATGGAGTTCCTACCATGACTGAATGAAGCTGTGTTGGAACCTCCAGCATCCTTTTTCTGTGCTGTTTTACCCAGTTTATAAATACCCAGAATTTTGATGCTCCACTCCAATTTTCTTACCACCATTCACCAAAGTTTATGCTCAAAAAAAGTCCTGGTATTAATTATAGAGCCATTCATGGTGAGCAACAACAGACATTTATTTCTTACAGTCTTGAAGGCTTTTTTATATCTTCTTTATACTCTGGTGAGTATACTAGTCAGTATTCTCCAAGAGAATCACAACCAATAGGACAGAGGTGGCTCGGAGATACTGATGATAGATAGATAGATAGAGATATATTTTAAGGCATTGACTCATATCATTGCTGTGAGAGTTGGCAAGTCTGAAATCTATATGGCAAAACAGGAGCCTAGAGATCCAGAGAAGAGCTGATGTTGTAGCCCAAGTCCAAAAGCAGTCTGAGAGCAGAATTCCCTCTGGTTCAGGAGCCCTCAACCCTTTGTCAGGCTGACTAGTTGAGGTCCACTCACATGGAGGGTAACCTACTTACTCAAGGTCTATTGATTTAAATATGAATCTCATCTAAAAATATACCTTCATGGTAGGTACATTAGACTGGTATTTGACCAAATATCTGGGTACTGTAGCCTGAGTGAAGTTGACATATTAAATGAACCGTTACAGTGAGAAAACTAGGGGTTATTCTGATCCCTCCAACCCTGCCTCCTCTGCTAGGTGGCTCAGCTCCCTGAGGAGTTCCCAGCCTGCTTGGAGTGGATGTTCGATCTTACTTGAAGAAATATTTGAGAACAAGCATTCAGTCAACCTAACGTGGACCCAGATCTTCTGTCTTAGCAATATCTGTAAAACAACCTAGCAAAACATTTGATGTGAAACTCACGCCATTAGAGCTGTGTTTTGTTTTAGTTTGGTTCAGAGATTTCTGAATCAGATCTCAAAACTTCATTCAGCTTCTAATTCACTGTGGTGTGACATAGCTTATGTGGAAAAGAAGGATGACTTTCATTTAATATTAACCAAGCAACTTTCCACCACTTCCTCTTTTCCATTGTTTCACTTTAATAAACAATGGATTTAACAAGCTGTTTTAAGTTGGTTGGTCTCGGAAACATTACGTATTTTGCCTCACATGTGACCTGAAGATTTTACTCAATATCTGTTTAGAAACACACACACACACACACCCCCAAACACACAAGACCCAAGCCAACTATATATTGTATCCAAGTAATGGTCATAAGGTCTTGATGTTTCCAGAAAGTAAAATACTAAGCAAAAAAATTGTTTTCACTCAAATTATTCAGGCTGAATGAAACAAACAAACAAACAACAAAAAAGATTGAAGTCAGAAGCACTAACTCGCAGCTGGTAACTCACCTTCTTGCTGGGGAAGGATTAGTAATGAAAAACAACTCTTAGACCTTCTTGGTTAAAATAGTACCCATTTCTACCAAACTTACACTAAAACTGAGGGTACAAAGAATGAAAACTTACCACACCAGGCCCAGTGCCTACCACACCGCTCCGCGCTCACATCCACGCACCTTGCTCCTCTCCAACATGGCAAAAGTATCCAGTCCTACAAAGACTGAAGTGAAGTGAAGTGAAGTGAAGTCGCTCAGTCATGTCCGACTCTTTGAGACCCTATGGACTGTAGCCTACCACTCTCTTCCATCCATAGGATTTTCCAGGCAAGAGTACTGGAGTGGGTTGCCATTTCCTTCTCGAAAAGATCTTCCCAACTCAGGGATCGAACCCAGGTCTCCTGCATGTAGGCAGATGCTTTTACCGTCTGAGTCACCCGTGCATCAAGTCTCTGATTGCTGTTTTCCAAAAGCATGCTGGAAGGGATGGCAACAACAGCAAACTCTCCAAGGCCAAGTCCCTAATCTTCATGAATACAGAGCTGGGTGCCTTCACAAAGAACCCAAAGGACCCTGCTGTCCTTGACCACGTGATGAAGAAATTGAACCTCAACTCGGATGGGCAGCTAGATTTCCAAGAATTTCTTAATCTTATTGGTGGCCTGGCGATAGCTTGCCATGAATCCTTTGTTAAATCTGTCTCTTGCCAGAAGTAAACTGGAGGAGCCTTTGGGCCTGGCCTCCAAACCCACTCCCTTTCTCTCCAGCCTCTCAGTTATCATCTGCTCTTCACAGCCCCCACATACCCTGAGCCTGGCACACCCAACCCCCCAGGCAGGCCACTCCTGTTAGTAATAAAACAATATTGTTTTTTAAAACACACACACACACAAAATCTTTCTACACCAAAACTTAAAAGACTTAGAGAGAAACAGTGTCATATCAGGCTCTATTAGCCATTTCCACTGAAGAGAGGTGGACCCAATCAAGACTTCTCATGGCAGGCAAAACCAAACTTCACTCTTTGAAACAAATAGAAAAAGATGTCTTACAGAAGTAAGTGGGCTGCAAGAAGGAAGGCAACAGTTCACTGACTTCCAGGAATGAGCTTAAAGCACTGTATGCTGAAGAGAGACAAGAGAAACCCTACAAGCAGGGCATGATGGGAAACGCCATGCTTCCCATCAGTTCTGTGTGCGAACCTAAAATACAGTGATCCAGAAATTTCTAAAACAAAACAACAAGCAAAGATTTTTCTAGGTAAGAGGAAATAAATTGTAAGCTAAAGATAGCTATATTTATGGTAGACAAACTAGGATTTATAGTCATAAGCTTTGAACATTCCAAAGAGGATAATAATACAGTGCTAAAGGGTAGTATTCACAATGAACATGCTAGATGTTTGGTATTAAGCTGAAATAAATAAAATAAATTGCTAGATGTTTGGTATTAAGCTGAACAGTGAAATATTTTAACTTCCTGTCTTTACAATAATAATAAGACCTACTAGGTGCATAAATGTCCATTTCCTTTAAAAAAGAAATTCTACCCTGATGCTGAGAAAACCTCAGTATTTCTGATCATTTAGTAGCAGGACACAATTCATTTTGGTAAATAGATGGGGAAAAAATGGAAACAGTGACAGATTCTAGTTTCTTCAACTCCAAAATCACTGCAAATGGTGACTGCAGTGATTTCATGACCGCGCCATGAAATTAGAAGATGCTTGCTCCTTGGAAGAAAAGTTATGACAAACCTGGATAGCCTAAGAAAAAACAGACACATCAGTTTGCCAACAAAGGTCCATATGGTCAATGCTATGGTTTTTCCAGTAGTCATGTATGGACCACAAAGAAGGCTGAGCACTGAAGAATTGATGCTTTTGATTTGTGGTGCTAGAGAAGACTCTTTAGAGTCCTTTGGACTACAAGGAGATCAAACCAGTCAATCCTAAAGGAAGTTAACCCTGAATATTCATTGGAAGGACTGATGCTTAAGATGAAGCTCCAATATTTGGCTGCCTGATGCAGAGTTGACTCATTAGAAGAGACCTTGATGCTGGGAAAGTTTGAAGGCAGGAGAAGAAAGGGGAAATAGAGAACGAGATGGTTGGATTGCACTGCCAACTCAATGGACATGAGTTTGAGCAAATTCCAGGAGATTGTGAAGGACAGGGAAGCCTGGCATGCTGCAGTGCATGGGGTTGCAAAGAGTCAGACACAACTTAGTGACTGAAAAACAACAACACATACATAAATTGAAAAATATGACACATCCCATTAATAGAATGAAAGGGAAAATCATATGATGTTCTCAATAAATGCAAACAAATAATTTGAGAACATTTAACATCTGTCCATGACAAAAAGAAAAAAACCTCTCAACATATTAGGTTTAGAATTATACCTCAGTATAATAAAGGCCATATATGATAAGCTCACAACTAACATCACATTCAATGTTAAAAGGATGAAATCTTTACCTCTAAGATTAGTAAACAAGACAAGGGTGCCCACTCTCACCACTCCTATTCAACATAATACTGGAAATCCTAGCCAGAGTAATCCAGTAAGAAAAAGAAATAAAAGACATCAAAATTTGAAAGGAAGAAGTAAAATTATCTCTATTTGCAGATGACATAATTTCACATATTGAAAATCATAAAGATTTCATTAGAGGATTTCCTTACTAAATAATAAAGCTTTTGAAATTTGGGAAAGATCATTCCATAGTACTATTGGTAAAGAACCCACCTGCCAATGAAGGAGACATAAGAGACATGGGTTTGATCCCTGGGTCGGAAAGATCCCCTTGAGGAGGGCATGGCAACCCACTCCAGTGTTCTTGCCTGGATATTCTCCTGGACAGAGAAGCCTGGCAGGCTACAATCCATGGAGTCACACAGAGCCAGACATAACTGAAGCGACTTAGCAAGCATACACAGTGTTTAAAATGCACTAGACCATAGAAAACTATTGAAAGTTACTTCATGATTCATTTTATCAAATTATACTTATCCCCTGTGATATGTGACCACTGAAAATCACACCTTCAAAACAATCTCTTTGACAAAATAAACAAACAAAACTCTGTAATAGAGTAGTAATAAATGAATTCACCAATTATCAGAAAAATACTTTTTTAGTAAAGCAAGTTTTTTTCCAAAAGCTCAGGAATGACAATATCTAGAAATCTAGTAATAGAATTTAGACTATGGATGGAAAAAAACTGAGGGCAGAATTCCACTGGTTTTAATTTTAGTAGCTTTAAAAAGCCCTACTGTTAGTGGAAAAGAGAATGCAATGAGTTAAATGACATCATATGAAAAAGAGTAACCCTTATAAATATCTCAGAGGGGGTATAAGGAAGAAAAATACATATTAATAATGAAATCTCTAACTAGGTTAGGGTTGGAAGTCAAGCCTTTCATGCTCATATTTGCCCAAATTCATCAGTCACTACTTCCTGGTCACCACATCCGCCGCTCCATCCATACTCAAACCAGGCTAAATTTGGAATGCCATGAAAGTGCCATGTCCTTTTCTATGTTACTCTGGATCTTCCTTTTCAGAAAGCTTCCTTTATTTGTCAAGTTGTCACTCGTTCTGGGAAACCTTCCCAACCATTCTCCAAGAACATCTCAGGACTTGCCTGGTGGTCCATTGGTTAAGAATCCGCCAGCCAATGCAGCCGACATAGGAGACACAGATTCGATCCCTGGGTCAGGAAGATCCCCTGGACATGGTAACCCACTCCAGGATTCTTGCCTGGAAAATTCCATAGACAGAGGAATTTGGTGGGCTGCAGTCCATGGGGTCTCAGACAGTCGGACACAACAGAGCAGGCATGCATGCACATGCAATGGAATATTATTCAGCCAAAGGCTTTCATATACACAAGCAACAAATAACTAGAAGGTGCAGTGGAAAAATAACCTATATGAAAAATATCACCAAAGATGCTTTGATGATGAAAAATATCACCAAAGATGCACCTAGAAGTGAATGTAACAAGAAATGTGCTACTGAGGGATGCAAAAGAGTACTTGACTAAATAAAATGGCAACATGAATTCCTGAATAAAATGACATCACAAAGATAACAATTCTCGATAAATCAATTTATAAACTAAATAAATAACAAGGTGACTTTTTCAACAATGCATGTTGATTCTAAACTTGACATGGAAAAATAGATAAACAAGAAGAACTATTACAATTATGAAAAAGGTTAATAGAAAATAACTTTATCATATATTAAAATGCATCATAAAGTTACAATTGCATGAGTTTATAATTAAATGGTGATGTGCTAGTTTGTGAACATATCCAATGTAACAGACTAGAAAGTCAAGAATTATACTAACAGACCGGTTCCAAATAGGAAAAGGAGTATGTCAAAGCTGTATATTGTCACCCTGCTTATTTAACTTCTATGCAGAGTACATCATGAGAAAGGTTGGACTGGAAAAAGCACAAGCTGGAATCAAGATTGCCAGGAGAAATATCAATAACAGATATGCAGATGACTCCACCCTTATGGCAGAAAGTGAAGAGGAGCTGAAAAGCCTCTTGATGAAAGTGAAAGAGGAGAGCGAAAAAGTTGGCTTAAAGCTCAACATTCAGAAAACGAAGATCATGGCATCTGGTCCCATCAC
>SJYT01053636.1:0-10789 GCA_006410635.1 Cephalophus harveyi
ACTGCAGATGGTGATTGCACCCATGAAATTAAAAGGCGCTTACCCCTTGGAAGGAAAGTTATGACCAACCTAGACAGCATATTAAAAAGCAGAGATATTACTTTGCCAACAAAGGTCCATCTAGTCAAGGCTATGGTTTTTCCAGTGGTCATGTATGGATGTGAGAATTGGACTGTGAAGAAAGCTAAGCGCCAAAGAATTGATGCTTTTGAACTATGGTGCTGGAGAAGATTCTCGCGAGTCTGTTGGACTGCAAGGAGATCCAACCAGTCCATCCTAAAGGAGACCAGTCCTGGGTGTTCATTGGAAGGACTGATGCTAAAGCTGAAACTCCAGTACTTTGGCCACCTCGTGCAAAGAGCTGACTCATTGGAAAAGACCCTGATGCTGGGAGGTTCATTTTAGACACTTCAAAATACTTTAGAATCATTGGTAGTAAAATGAATGTGGTCAGAGAACCATTGAAAACTGTGGAATGTTTAGTTCACTGTAAGAGCAAGTTCAATTTAGTTAGAGTGAGGGCAGTGAATAAAGAATAAGCCAATAAAGAATGAATTAGAAGGAATAAACTGACTACAGTGATGTCTAGATTTTCTCTAGAAGCCTTAATACTCTTCTGCATGAGAAAAGGTAAGAAAAGAAGGCAAAATGCACCTGCAAAGAAATCATAAGATACAGAGTTGACTTGATTCTAAAAGTCTTATTATATATAATATTTAATGTTATACTCTTTTGAACATACCAAACTAGGTATTCTCTTATAGTATAACAATAACTCTTTTAAGTCATACAATAACTCTACAATTATAAGACAACTCTACCACCTAAAGTGGCTAAAACAAATAACTAATAAATAAACTAAAAAATAACTAAATAACTAATAATTAAAACAATTCAACAGATATTTAATAAGCGTATACTATGCTCCTGACTACTATTCTAAAATACCAGGCTATATCAGGATATATCAATGGACAAGTCAGAATAAATGATATCTGTCCTTATAGAGCTATAAATCTATCACAAGGAGGCAAAAAATAGACAAAAATCCAATAATAGAGTAGGTTCAAAAGTGCTAAATACCACATTAAAGAAAAAATAGAACAGGGATTGTTAGATGGAGAGAGACATGGGTTTGTGTGTGGTAGTTTTCAATTTTTTGTAAGGTGGTCCAGGGTAGCTTCATGGAGAAAGTGACATTTGAGCTAAAAGCAAAGGAAATGAAGGAAATCTGAAATGTGGGTACTATACACCGCTCAGGATTTGCTACTTATCTCCAGATACTCCATGACCACAGTCTCAGGAGATAAATTTATCTCCATGACTACATAAAACTCATGATAGTACCCATTTGAAGAGAGAAATGGCTAGGCAGATTTTTGATTCTCTTCTTTATTTTAAGCAATGTCATTGCTGGGATAGATTAAGTACCCAGACTTCATCCAACACAATTCAAAACCTTTCATGCATTTAGGCAAGCAGACACATTTTGTGTGGCACAGATTTTACTTAATTATTCACTTAGGGTTAATATAATATTTGAGAATAGGACTAGAGTTTGCTAGAGATATTACTACTAACATTTCTAGTGTATTCAATATAAGGCAGGCTCAATTCTTTTTGTGGTGTTTTTACAGCTATTCATTATTGAGCCTTGTGTTTGGAGAAAAAAAAAAATCTATGTCAAATGGATTAACAGACTGAAAGTTGGTTTTCCAGACAAAACCATAGATGAGCATTGCATGTGCATTATGTGCAGTTTTAGTTTCACGTTTTGGCCACAGTTATTTAGATTTCCCAATGATGCATGGAAAGTTAAGTAGTACCCAATATAAAAGTTTCCTTTGTATTTTTTCCATTTTAAGTAAAGGAAAAACAGCAGCTTTACTAGCTAACTAAAAAGCCCTTGGACATGAGACAGAAAACTTTCATGATTGTATTGAAGAAAACTAACTACCTTTGTACAGTTTATCTAATCTCATTTTATCTGTACTTCTGTGTTTCACTGAAATGCTATGTATTGGTTGTCTTCTTTTTACTTTCTCAAATTTCAAGATAAGTTTTCATAATTGATTGTTATTATGTTGCTTTAGAATATTAAGTATGTTATCTTGGTGGGAAAGAAATTCAACTCAGCTTAAATAATTATTGAGAGGTGACTTTATTCAATTGTAAAAAAAAATAGAGAAGGACACAAGAAAGTAATAATTTGTGTAATCATCCTAAAAAGAGATTTAAATTCAGATGGTTTATTGGAAAGTAAAAATCTATAAGTGGATTGAAGTAACAAAAGATGCAAAACTTCACAGGTCTGCTTCTTACTCACCTATCCACCCACTCAGACCTTGAGGCTGAGGTGGAAAAGTATTGTCAAAGTATGTGACACGACCCCCTCAGCTATCTCTGGTGACCTCATACGACTCTAATTTTTTAAATGTGAGGGATCAGACAGAGAAAGAGAGATGATCAGTGCAGAACTGTTGGCACTGAGTCAGAGGAGTCTAAAGGAAGGACTCGATACTCTAACCTCTTTGGCTCTCTCTTGTGATGATAAACAGAGCTTGAGAGCAGAAGGAAGGGGGGGATTTCCTTGCAAGATTCTCCAGAACTGAGTCCAGCAGCTGGGGCTCTGCTGTGCATTGATAAAGGCAGAGTCTGTGGTTTGGTCCATAGGGACCAACGGGGCTGCCCGGCTGCATCCTCTTTGCCCCATAAAGCATTCTCTGCCCACTCCAGGGGGGCACCAGCTGACTCTGCCATGATTCTAACCCTGCAAAAACTTTTGCAATTAGAGAAACTTTAAATAATGTCAGCCCAGACTTCCATAACCTCCAAAGGGACCTAGACCAACTGAGCCAGGAAAGCTGTGTCTGTCTGTCTCTTTGCCATTCCATAGACCGTAGCACATTAGGCTCCTCTGTCCATGGAATGCTCCAGGCAAGAATACTGGAGTGGGTTGCCATTGCCTTCTCCAGGGGATCCTCCCCACCCAGGGACTGAACCCAGGTCACTGCTTTTCGGGTGGATTCTTTACTGTCTGAGCCACCAGGGAAGCCAAGGAAGGCTGAAGGACTGCTATTAACTTAAAATTTTCTTTGTTTCAAAATATGAGCTGCTATGACTGATATGGACTTCTTCCTTTCTGGTCACACACAAGTCTAGACCCATTTCCCTTTCATTCAAAATAGAGGTCCATAGTACACATCCTGATTATGTAACATTGGGTAAGAAGATTACTGAAATGAATACATGTCTGGCTCCCAAGGATCTCATTCTAGTGAGATACAATGATCTGAACAAACACTTGTCTGAATAAAAGATTTAAAATTTCTGTGATAGCTGAGCATATTATTTCTTCAAGAAAGTTCTTTAGTTAATGTCTACAGAATGTCCAGCATAGGCTTAGGAAGTTTTAGTTTGTATATTTTTCAAAATTTTTAGGTAAAGCCCAATAATCTAATATTAAAAATAGAATCACATCTCTCCTGAACAGTCAAAGGTTTCAATAAGGCCGTTTCTATTCACACCTTTTTGCACAAGTATAATTATAAAGAAATGTAGCCATAGGGTGTGGCCCATAGTTGTCAAACAGCAATTCTGATGGCTGAGTTTTTAATTGTTTATTATAATAAGATGGTGGATTTGGTCTGCCATCTAGTGATTAAGAACTGAATTCTTACAACCAAATTCCAAAGCACCTAAACTTTGTGAGAAGACAAATCTATGAGGATGTTTGAGAAACACAGAACAACTGAGTTACTCTCAAACAAAACATGGTCAGATAAAATATATCTCTTCTCTCTCAAGAGAGCAGTGCCAAGACATTTGTGACAATGACTTTGCAATGGATTGGTTCAGTTTGTTGGAACATTTGGTAAGAGTGAAAGACACATGTAGCTTGGAAGATAAAATTTCTGGAAGTTACAACACCATGACAGATTACAAAATAATGGCAACACAATCACATATCAGTCCTCCTCAATTATAGGAAAATTTAAAAAAATATAAATGGAGAAAAAATACAAGTGTCAAAGTACTTTGGTTTTAGAGGTCTTTTTCAGATTTTATAAGAAATGATTTTTAAACATCTGTGCCTTCAATAAAGGTTAATATCAACTTGCATTAATTTTATGATTTCTATAGAGGAATCGGGAGGATGGTATTGACCCTCTCAGAATGTCATATAAAAATTCTTAGTTATTTTTAATAATATTGTCATTCATAAAATAATTATGTCATGACTGCTTCACTGCAAATTGGCTGCAATTTTGCTTCTTCTATTTTACTTTTCATTTAAATAAACATCTACGTAGAAAACAGAAAAGACAACATAATCATAAGGTACACAACTGCCATGTACAAACTTGAGAACTGCAAGCCACCCTGTACTTTCCACCCAGGGTTTCTTTGTACATGCCTTTCATTCAGACATGAACAATGAGAGTTCACTGAGTTTTTGTGCCGTCTGGGATGTGCATGGATTCTGTGCGGGGGAAGAGAAGGCAGGGTTTAGCGGCGAATGTGGTTTTTCATCTCCTTGCCATTTAAAAGCATTTCAACTAACTTTCCACATCATCCTAAATTTAATTATAAATCCTCAGGGGGAAACGGACCAGTGATGACTCAGAGTATAAAACTAACTTTTAACATTGTCATTTGAAGTAAGATAGTGGCCCACTTCTTTGTCAGTTGGATTGAGGTCAAAACTGTTTTAAGCTTTCAGGAAGAAACTGACCTGTGAGTTAACACAAGTCTGAAAGAGTGTGTCTTTTTATCCCAACCCTGAAGGAGACACAGAGAGCAGGACAACTCACCCCTGAAGAGGCGCTCACACATTTTAGTGACATTTAATCGACAGCATCATTGTATGTCGTCTTGTTGTTTTCCATATTCTCTATTTCCACATTTATAATTGTTTCATCAGTGAAATTGAGATCCATTTAACAATGATAGTATATATTTTTGAGAGCAGAATGCTTTTAGTATTTTGCATATGCAGTACTAGGCACATGCCCACTTCAGTCAGTTCAGTTCAGTCGCTCAGTCGTGTCCGACTCTTTGCGACCCCATGAATCGCAGCACGCCAGGCCTCCCTGTCCATCACCAACTCCCAGGGTTCACTCAGACTCACGTCCATAGAGTCAGTGATGCCATCCAGCCGTCTCATACTCTGTCGTCCCCTTCTCCTCCTGCCCCCAATCCCTCCCAGCATCAGAGTCTTTTCCAATGAGTCAACTCTTCGCAGGAGGTGGCCAAAGTACTGGAGTTTCAGCTTCAGCAACGTTGAGGTGAGGTGAGGTGAGGTGAAGTCGCTCAGTCGTGTCCGACTCTTTGCGACCCCGTGGACTGTAACCTACTAGGCTTCTCCGTCCATGGGATTCTCCAGGCAAGGATACTGGAGTGGATTGCCATTTCCTTCTCCAGGGGATCTTCCCGACCCAGGGATCGAACCCGGGTCTCCCGCATTGGAGCCAGACGCTTTAACCTCTGAACCACCAGGGAACGTTACCTCCAAAGAAATCTCAGGGCTGATCTCCTTCAGAATGCCCACTTAACCCTCTGTAAATACATGTGAACACTTTTGCCTCCCAGGGTGTGGCAAGGGAGAAGTAAGCAAATAGAACTTGTGGTATATTTCATTTTCAGCCAGTGGCACTTAGTCCTTGTGATTAGCTATTTCTGTCTTAATCATGAAACTTAATGAACGAAAGTATTTTGTTGTACTTAATGGAATAGCTCAATGGACTATGGGTGTGAATCCATTTCTACAGAAATTGTGTTTTATGGAAACATTCACCTTGGAACTACATTGTTTCAAAGTGACTTTTCATCCACAAGTAGCACTGCTTTTTTGAGGTACTATTTTCTTATGTTTTCAAAATAGTTCCGCAGAAAAGCATGTTAAAGCTAGATATTTATTTTCTCCTTCCTTGAGCATGCCTATAGTAACACTCGATAGACAGAGCCAATTTTATTTTTCTGATGAGCTACATAGCATGTGGTAAACGTCTCTTGGTGAAGATTAGACAGATTAGCAATTTTGTGCTTTTCTCATGTATAGCACAAAAGCCAGGACATGGTGCCATGCTTTGAAAACAATTTTCCATTTACCAAATATCTGTGATGAGAAACTA
Organism: Cephalophus harveyi; assembly: GCA_006410635.1. Lineage (NCBI taxonomy): Eukaryota > Metazoa > Chordata > Mammalia > Artiodactyla > Bovidae > Cephalophus > Cephalophus harveyi. Next base: position 6,135 of record SJYT01053636.1, read on the forward strand.
AATATGTGAGGCAAAGTAATCCACGGAACAGTGAGAAGAACATTATCCAAGAAAAACTTTCTGACGTTGTGAAGATGGATATTTAGACTACTGTCTCTTTAAACTGAAATCATTTCCATCTGTAGTTCTATATTAGCATTTGACTATATTTATTGTGAAAGATATGTAAATATTACTAAATGTAACTATTTTTTCAAAAACTTATTGTAAATGCATTTAAAAATTTTTAGTTTTATTTTTGTAAAGTAGTGGTACAATTTTAGTGAACCATAGTTTAGATTCACTCATTCATTCATGTCCATCCATTGAACAAGTACTTGTTGAATGTTGATTCTGTGCAAGGTATGATGTCAAGCTTTAGAAATACCATGCTGAACAAGATACACTAGTTCTCACTTTTATATTGCCTGGTGGTGGAAATAAGAAAATAAACAAGTAAAAATAAATAAATAAATACTAATTGTGATAAACCTTATAAAAGCAGTCATTTTTGCCTAAAGTTTCCATTTTAATAAATGTTTAATCACCTTGCTTAATACAAAATGAATGAATCAATGGATGGATGGATGAATGAGTTCTTTAAAGTGTTCTATAAAGCATATCAATTGGATAAAGAAAGTCTATTTTTAGAGATTAGAGAAGAATTGTGGGGGACAGGTAGCAAACTGTGATAGTGAGCTACTGGAGTTGGAGTTGAGGAAGGGAAATTCAGTGTCAGGTAAAGGGATCAAGTTGTATTGATTCCTTTGGGAGGAAGGGACTGGGAGGACTTTCGGGCTTTAAAAAGGAGCTTTGAATTTAAGTAGTTGGAAATGAAAGGAAGAAGGCAATGGCACCCCATTCCAGTACTCTTGCCTGGAAAATCCCATGGACGGAGGAACCTGGTGGGCTGCAGTCCATGGGGTCGCTGAGAGTTGGACATGACTCAGTGACTTCACTTTCATGCATTGGAGAAGGAAATGGCAACCCACTCCAGTGTTCTTGCCTGGAGAATCCCAGGGACGGCAGAGCCTGGTGGGCTGCTGTCTATGGGGTCGCACAGTGTCGGACACGACTGAAGCGACTTAGCAGCAGCAGCAAGCAAGGATTTATGATCCACATTGTTTTTTAAAATACTATAGTTTTGTTTATTGAGAATCACAGTGTTAAAGATGTATGTGTTTATTTTATAGTAAATGTATAATAGAATTGCTATGTGTATAAAAGTGAATATATATTTCCAAATCGGCATTAAAGTTTAATCTAAATATAGAAAAGCATTTGGCAGGTATTATGTAATAGCTTACCATGTTGTCTTGGTCCTGACTTAGTTAATTTTGATACAAAGATAATTAATGCATTGGCTGTATAAGCTTTTCATTTCCACTACAGTTTAGGAAACTACTTTCAGATGTTTAGTGGAAATCCACTCCATGAAAGGGTCACCATTAGCTTTTTTTATCTTAATGTTTAAAATGAATTTAAGGTTTTCTTCCTGATTTATGAATACTTATTGTCTTCTGTTGTGGAATTTACTAATGGAAAGTTTCAAGACAGTTAAAGTCACATAGGGTTCACCAAACACTGAAATTATGTATTCTGTTTAGAACTCTTCTTTTCCCCCTCTTTTCAAATGGTTTACTTTTATCCCTCAAACATGATCTTACATAGTTTGATTATTTGTATCTTCAAAAATGATTTTGAGAAGCACTCTGATTTAGTATACTTTGGATCACTTTCCCTGCCCCCATCATGCTAAGTTTCATAATAATTTAATTGTGAATTATATTTTTGTCTTTAAATACTAATGGAGTAAGCTCATTTGTGTTTGGCTCCTTAGGAGGTTACCACTTAGCCCAGATATTTTAGAACCCACAAGATAATTTACCTTCCTAAATGTTTTCCAGAATTTCAGATCACTAACCTCTTTTTTTTTTTTTTTTATTCTAGAAGGATATGGTGAAGAAATAGCCTGCACCCAGAATGGTCAGATGTACTTAAACAGGGACATTTGGAAACCTGCCCCTTGCCAGATCTGTGTCTGTGACAATGGCGCCATTCTTTGTGACAAGATACAGTGCCAGGATGTGCTTGAATGTGCTGACCCCGTAACTCCCCCCGGGGAATGCTGTCCTGTCTGTCCACATACAACTGGAGGTGGCAATACCAATTTTGGTAAGAATGCATAAGGCCAACTCAGAATTTGTCCAGTGACTTATCTTTATAGTTACAGTGTTTTTTGCTCTCAGAATTCAGCAAGCCAAAGGAATAATTAAGCTGCTATTCAGTAGTCTTTGGCATAATAACTTCACTCACCCACTTTAATCTAACAGTAATGAAAGGAAAGTTATTTCTTCTTAAAAAGCAAGGAATTTTTTGGGCTGCATTTAAGTGATTATGTCTAATTTGAGAATTCCTTGTACTACTTAAGATGTTCTTTTGTTACCCTATCCATGCTGGGTGCTTCCAAGATGTTTGTTGGTTTTCTATGAAGTCCATTAATGTCTAAGAGGAGATTTAAAAACACATTTCTCTTTCCTGTGCCGACTTTGCCCTTGGAAATGGAGTAATAATTTCTAATGCAATTTAGTGCCACAGCACCCTCTGTTACATAGGTTCATAAATACAGAATGCTTTTAATGTTGGCTAAGAGAAACAAGAGAATGGAATGGGTTTTCTGGAGAAAACAATAATATAAATTATTGGTTCTTAAAGCTTGTTTTTTGGAGAAAAGTGTCTGTATTTAACAAAGACTGTATTTGAGTATACATGTTAGAAAAACTTACATATAAGAGAAACAAGTTCATGTTTATGTGTTTTAGTGAACCAGATAAGATTAATATTAAACTTTTGGGTTATTTGTTTTAGCAGTCATGAATGGAGGCTTGCATGCACCCTTGTCAAGACTCAAGGCTTAATTTTTTCCCCTAAATTTCACTGTAAATAACAGAAAATATAATGAAGTGCTCAAAAGTATTTTTATGGAAACATTACACAGTAATTTACCAGTTAGCCTCTTGGATATCATTCAACAGTAACAGTTGGCCTGGAATAAATACCCAAACTTAACTTTTAGCCATGTAATAAGAAAGATCCCACTTCAGTATTCTTGCCTGGAGAATCACACGGACAGAGGAGCCTGGTGGGCTACAACAGGTGAGCTACATACTATGTGGGGTCGCAAAGAGTCAGACACAACTGAAGCAACTTAGCATGCACACAGTAAGGAAGATATAATGGAAAGAATGAAAAACAAGGCACTTAAGGGCTACCTGAAGTGGATATGATCTACACAGAATCCCCGGGAGTAAAGCAAATTAAACCTGTGGGGATAAGTGCATGTTGAGACAATGGTAGCAAAAAAAAAAAAAGAGCAAAATACACAACCTCCTGCAAATATTAAAAAAAAGAGCAAAATACACGACTTCCTGAAAACAGGTGATTTAGGAAAGCCCAAATTATTCCATGATGAATAATTTTAAAAAGTACTGACAACAGTTTTGATACAAAGATACTATAAGGCAAAGATGAGACCATTTAACTAAATATATGAGATAAAGAACACACCAATAAGTACATCATCACAGGACAGATGAAAATTCTGACCAACCCTTATTTCCATTATCACAGAACAATTTAACATTGTTAACTGCACCTGAACAAACAATTAGACAAGAACAAGAAATTAGAAGTTTAGATATTAGAAAAGCGGAGGTTAAATGATCAATTTATAGAAAATATAATTGTATACTTAACAAAACCTTAGGGAATGGAGTAAGAAAATGCTACAAAACAATTTAATAAGATAGTACAATATAAAATTAACAAATTAATAGATATATTACATACAGTTACTTCATAGAATGTATGTGTGTTAGTCGCTCAGTCATGTCCGAGTGTTTGTGAGGCCCTGGACTGTAGCTCTCCAGGTTCATCTGTCCATGGAATTCTCTAGGCAAGAATACTTGAGTGTGCTGGCATTCCCTTCTCCAGGGGATCTTCCCAACTCAGGGATTTGAACCCTGGTCCCCAGCATTGCAGGCAGATTCTTTACCATCTGAGTCACCTATATATTGCTATTATAAATGAGATATTTTTATTCCTATCCTTCATTCTATGAATATTAATGAATAATAGGACTAAATATATATATTTGTATATTACTTCATAGAATGAATAATAGGAATAAAATATCTCATTTATAATAGCAATATATAGGATAAAGGGGTTAAGGATAAACAAAACAAAATATTTAAGATATATCTGAAGAAAACTTTAGAACACTACTAACTCAAATAATGACTTTAATACATGTAATGTTCCATTATGTTCTTGGTTAGGAAGACTAAAAGAAAATCAATAATAGTGATCTCTGGTGAGAAGTGAAATGTGGGACACAGAGAAAAGGGGACAAGGAAATTTTTCACTGTACAATCTATACCCTTATTAATATATTTTAGGTTTGTTTTTTAAATCATGTGAATGAATAACCTACTCAAAAAAGTATAAAAACCAAAAATAGAGAATATTGATTGAAGATAATTAGTTATAATTTTATAGCTAATTTTTTTCTATATAAAGGTTGTGAAGAATATTCAAATGTCAGAATTTTCCTAAGGGTATGTTATTTTGCCTCTTATGAAAATATGGGTGCAAAATAATTTGGATTTCTATCT
>SJYT01053636.1:11611-58982 GCA_006410635.1 Cephalophus harveyi
GGAAGAAAGGTAAGTTTTACTTTGCATAGTTTCATTTTTGTAAATTTAAAAAATTCTAATGATATCTACATAATTCTGTGCTTTGAAGAGTTTGAAAGCCCTTTGTAAAGTACCATACGAATATAACTATATGAACAAAGTTTAGCTACTTTGATTATAGATTATAAATGCCTCTATTTTCTTCACTTTTTAAATTTTTATTTATAGATGGTTCTTTCAGAAGGTTGTGAGTCCTTAAGGGATTGAGACTAGGTTATGTTAATCATATACTTTATATATATTAGAATGTGTCTAATTGCAATGCAGTAGACCCTGCAATAAATGTTTAATTGAATGAAGTAAGAAATGAAGAAAAGAAGAAAGGAAGGGTGGGAGGGTATTTGTTCTACTTCAGTGGAATTGTGGCCCCTCTCCCATCAATTCAGAAGTAAAGATTTGATTGGGGCTTCCCTGATAGCTCAGTTGGTAAAGAAACAGCCTGCAGTGCAGGAGACCCCGGTTTGATTCCTGGGTCAGGAAGATCTGCTGGAGAAGGGATAGGCTACCCACTCCAGTTTTCCTGGGCTTGCTTTGTGGCTCATCTGGTAAAGAATCTGCCTGCAATGTGGGAGACCTGGGTTCGATCCCTGGGTTGGGAAGATCCCCTGGAGAAGAAAAAGGCTACCCACTCCAGTATTCTAGCCTAAGAAATTCATTGAACTGTGAAGTCCATGGGGTCACAAAGAGTCAGACATGACTGATCGACTTTCACACACAAAGATTCAATTAAAAGAATTAATTGAATGACTTGACACACATCACCTCCCTTTCTCTCCTCTTCTTGTTGAAGGACCCTGAAATCTAATCCCAGAAACAAGCATTACATTCAACAGGACAATAATGGGGTGTAGCCAAGACCTTGGTATATCTGCTCAGTTTAGCCACTTGTTAATTGGATGTGTGTGTTAGAATCGCTCAGTCTTGTCCAATTCTTTGTGATCCCATAGACTATAGCAGGCCAGGCTCCTCTGTCCATGGAATTCTCCAGGCAAGAATACTGGAGTGGGTGTCACTCTCTTCTTCAGCACATCTTCCTGATCCAGGAACTGAATCCAGGTCTCCTGCATTGCAGACAGACTATCGTCTGAGTCACCAGTGATTGGACATGGGTAATCCCATTCAGTGAGAGAGTTCCATCCCCTTGGAAGTGTTCTTTGTTTTCTGGTGAAGTTGTGAAGTATGACATTTGCTCAGTCTTATCCAGATGGGATGGACACAGGAATTAAGAATGAAAATGAGGAGTCATCTCAATTTTCATGGCAGATATTAGACAGCAAATTTAAATTCTTTGCCTTTGCATGCAATGGAAATTTAGTAAATTAATAATTGTACAATGCAATGCAATACCTTCATGGTAAGTAAAAGTGATGTCATCAAGGGGAGGTCCTGGTCACTTTTTACATTTTTGGCTCAGAGGGCAATACCCTAAATTCACCTTATTTGTCATAAATATCAGTGAAGCTATTTATATGTCAATATATGTCAGAGGAGAAGGACTGCAAATGCCAGCTCACATTTGGTTTACATTTGAAAGCTCAAAAATTATGAAACTTGAATGTTTGAATATAGCCTGCAAACAGATAGATGAATTAGTAGGTACATAGATAAACAATCTGTGAAATAAAAAAGGAATTGACTGTGAGAACTGCCTTGATGTAATCAATTTAATTTGGTTAGTAATCATCCAGTTTCTTGAAGGACAATTGCCAGGCTGTGTCGTCTAGTTTACTGCCTCTTTCCAAAGGTGGTGTGGGACAGCTTGGAGGAGGACATCCTCAAAGCAGCTATTAATTTAACACATTCTAGTCATGTGCTTATCTTCATGTCTCTGCCATTTATTATCAAGTCATGAGAAATATGAGAGCAGAGCAGTATTGTATAAACACACTTTGTGCTAGGTTTATATCATATTGATTTTTATTTATAATTTATTCATTCACTCATGTTAAGCACCAAATGATTACTGAACCTTTGTTAAAATCCTGTAGGAGGCAAATAATGCAGATGACGTGATGGTGGGAAAAATAACTGTGACTGCCTCCTGTGGTAAAGGCTCTTCTAAAAGTGATGAGGCATATCCACATAGCATTAAGTGATGAGTAACAGATGAGAAGTAAAATTAAACTGTAATTCTCATCTGAACACGAATACTTGAATTTTATGTTTCCCAGGGGTATGAGAATCAAATGTAGTAAAGCTATCATTCCACAGAAATTGATTTATTCAAAGCTCATATTAACAAAAGTGACAAACATTTTCATTTTGACTTATTTCCAAAATAAGAAATGCATAGAATCATTAGATAAATTTGTTATCAAAACTTGATTATAGAACATTTAATCCCATATCAAGTATTGTGGAACAGTAGAAGGCTCATTTTTCTAATTTTGGCTGAAATAATTTCTCCTCCCTTTTTACTTGTATTTCTAGACTTGTTTCAAAAAGGAATTATTCTCATGTATGTGTGTGCTTAGTTGCTCAGTCATGTTCAACTCTTTGTGACCCCATGGACTGTGGCCTGCCAGGTTCCTTGGTCCATGGAATTCTCCAGGCAAGAATACTGGAGTGGGCTGCCATGCCCTCCTTCAAGGGATCTTCCCAACGCAGGGATCGAACCCAGGTCTTCCTCATTGCAGGTGGATTCTTTACCATCTGAGCCACCAGAGTCCTTTATTTATTAGACACAGATTTACATACCCTCTCCGAACAAGTAAAATTCTCTTGATATTTCAAAGAAAGTTTTTTTAAACTCTTAAAAGGTTAATTTGTATTACTTTCATGTTAAAAATGGAAAGACCTAGTCTAGAAGTTAGCAGAGGGAGGATGCAGAGATAAGCGTCTCTGCTTTGCTCCTCATATGTGTCGGTCCCTTTTCCTCTAGTCTTTTTGTGGGTGTTTTTCAATCTCTTGTGTTCTGCCTTGAGGGATCCTCCTGCCTCTATAGAGCCATTTCCAATTCTTCTGAATTCTCAATTTTTTCCTGACTTCCTGAGTATTAGCTACCTCAGCATTAGAATCAGCAAGTATGATCAGGGTATTATTCTGTCATTGAGTCCACGATTAAGACTATCAAGATTGTAAAATAATTTTTTAAATGAAGATAAAATCTAAAAGTAAAATATTGAAGTATTGTTTAGGTAAAACTCAGGTACATGATGAAAAACTAAGATTGTCGGAATGTTAACAGTGATTATCTCCTGACTGACTATGATATATACTTATCTCTCTATTTTCTATTATCCTAATTCCTTACTATGAACTCCTATTATTTTTATAAATAAATGTAAAGATAGTGTATATGAAAGGAGAAATTAAATAAAATAGAATTCATTACCTTTGTTTTTCCTATAGTTTGGATATAATTCCTAATGCATTCATTCTCTATAATTACCTGGGAAAAAGCATTTTTATAGTGTATTAATGATAATTGAAGGTGAAGGTGAAGTCGCTCAGTCGTGTCCGACTCTTTGCAACCCCGTGGACTATAATCTACCAGGCTTCTTCGTCCATGGGATTCTTCAGGCAAGAATACTGGAGTGGATTGCCTTTATTGAGAACTTCTGTGTTCCCAACTGAGAATATAAAGTAGATAATCATTGCCTTGGGGAGACCAATATCTATTGGAAGACAAATACTGAAATAAATGATACAAGTGAATATGTGATACAATAGAGGTATACGTGTATTAGTCGCTCAGTCATGTCTGACTCTTTGTGGTCCTGTGAGCTGTAGCCCACCGGGCTTCTCTGTCCATGGAGTAGGTTGCCATTGCTTTCTCCAGGGGATCTTCCCGACCCAGGGGTTGAACCTGGGTCTCCCACACTGCAGGCAGATTCTTTACCATCTGAGCCACTGGGGGAGTTCACAGTAGATGTATATAAAGATATAATTCAACCAATGTTATTTAAACAACATACTTGACATCATGCTATAAGAATACAATTTTTGAAAATCTAAAGTTCTAAGAATCAAAAGAAATTCCATCTATATCTGTGGTGTTAAGATATAGATGCAAAGATGGTGTTAAAGATAAAAGCAAATTATGCTTTATTTACTTTGAGTTATGATAGTTTCTTGTGTTATTTTTTATTTTCCTGTTCAAATAATAATTTTTCTAGGTTTTCCTCAGATATTGAGAATTATCTAATATCATTATGTCTTTTATTTTCTTTCCTTTTTTTTCTTTAAAAGATGATCACATATCTCTTATTATTTCTCATAGTCTTCCATGAGTTTAAAAAAAGAAAACGATGGCAGGTGTTTTGGGATTGGCATCTGATAAGTTACTAAAAACTAAATGGCATGTAATGTGAGTGTGAGAGTTCAAACATAAACATATTTCTGGATTTTCCTTTGTGCTTTCAGTCTTTGGGTAGTTTTTCCTATGGTCTTTGCATTTTTTTAATCACAAGCATTTCTTTGTTGTTAATTATATTTCTTACTCTTTAAAAAGCTGCTTACGTGTTGCTTTTGGTCGCGCCGTGTCCTCACTGCCGTGCGCTGGCCTTTCTCTAGCTGCGGCGAGTGGGGCCACTCTCTGGCTGAGGTGCAGGGTCTCACCGCAGTGGCTTCTCCTGCTGCAGAGCGTGGCTCCAGGTGCTCAGTCTCAGTAGCTGCCGCTCGCGGGCTCAGTAGTTGCGGTGCACGAGCTTAGTTGCTTAGTGGCGAGTGGGTCCTTCTGGGCCAGGGATCAAACCTGCGTCCCCTGCATTGACAGGTGGACTCCCATCCACTGTACCACCAGTGACGTTTCTAGTCATCTCTTTGGGTCTGACTGCCGTAAAAACTGAACGGAAACTTTACACATTTCACACAGTGGATTAATTTTATTTTCATGTGTTTGAGAGAAGCAGTGTTTTTTTTCATGAATAAGGTCTGACTAACCATTCTAAAATTGATTGTTAACCTTTTTCTCATTTTTTTTTACCTTTCTTACATACAAATTTCCATTGTTTACATGGGATATTTTGATATAACGTGTTAATGCTCAATAAGTCACTATATTTTTCTAATTGCATTTTTTTTTTACTTCATAGGGACAAAAGGGAGAACCAGGATTAGTACCTGTTGTAAGTATACATGTATATACATTTTCATGTGTTTGATAAACTTAGTTATAGCATCATTGTATATTATTGCTTATATAGATACTTTCAAAAATAGGGAATTTAATTATTTTGTAAGCAAACTTTTAAAGATTAATTCTTAATTTAATATGATATTTCATGTTTATTTTTCCTGACTTTTATTTATTTTCCCATGACTAAAGGTGTAAATCAAGATTTTACAAAATTAAATGTATGTGAATATAAAGTGATAATTAAGATGTATATTTTTATAGTGTATTTAGCTATGTCATCCAAATGGAGAGGCATGATTTAATGTGCCACACTTCTGGAAATATGTTATGTTATTATCATGATGTAAAGCCCATAATATATAGAGTTCTTAAGAGTTATTTAGACTTGGAGATGATCATAAAGTATATCATTATATAGGATGAAAGTTCTTCACTATTCTCCTTGCTTTTAAAGGAGTTATCATTTTGTTAAGACAAAAGTAGAGCATGTTGATTTATTTGACAATATTTGCATTTTTGCTTTGCTTTTAAATTGACTTGTTTTTAACAAAGATTACCTAAAAAGTGAAACCATTCATATTGGTTGTGTTCATTTAAAAGCACAGTGCCTAAGGAACTGTATTAAGCACTTCCTAAATATTTATTTGTCTTCACAACAGCTCTGAGAGGGAGCTAATTTCATAATCATTATCACCATTTTACAGAAGAGGAATCTTAAGTACAGAGAGGATAATTAATTAGTTCAAGGTCATACAGTTGGTAAGGATTGGAGTTAGGATTTGAACATAGGTTTCCTGGATCCAGCATTAGCTCTTAATCACTATACCAGTACTGCCTCCTTGTATTAGAATTTAAATTAATGTCTTAGCCTTATAAGAAAGTTGGGGAGGGAATGGGCACCAATTGTTAATATCCATTTGTTCTAAAATAATAACCGGGCCTTTTGTTCTTCTTATCCATTTGACTATTGAGTTTTCTAAAACTCTTCTGAAACTTTCTCTCTGCGTATTGTCTCATTTATTGTTTAGGTGACAGGCATACGTGGACGCCCAGGACCTGCAGTAAGTAGTTGCCTCCGGTATTCATGGTATTCTTGAAGTTCTTTGAGATACTGAATCTACTGGCTATTATGTCCACGAAAAGACAATAGATTATAAAACAAGGATGTGCTTGGTTTCTTGAAACATTTTGTTTTGAAACAACTTAAAGTTTAAACATTTCTTTGCAGCAGTGAATGAAATTGATGAACCCTATTTAGGTTAACTGTACTCATTGAAATTAGGGCATATTAGTCTTGTTGTCAATAATTAAGGATAGACTACTTTTATCTATTTCATGAAATAAACTGTTAATTCCATCTGTTTTTAAAATTAAATCAATAGAATTTGATATTATTGATATATTTTTGATATATTCTATTGTAATATTTACTATTATATTATATAACAGTATATTAATATGCATTATATTTGTATAACAGTAAATATTACAGTAGAGTTTGAGAAGATATACATCAGAAAGGCATATTTCTGGTTTAGCATAAAAGACTACTGATTTCAGGTTTGGATTAGCGGTAGCATGCACAGGTAGCCAGATGCGTCTCACACACACACACACACACACACACACACACTTACACACACACACACTTCTGTAAATTTTAAAGCACATTAGGTCAATGTAAGTGAAATACTGATATACTTCAACAGACCTGCTGTAGTCATTCTGAAGCATTTTTTTTTTTAAACAACATTGTGTTTTGGATTGAGTAAATGCACAATCAAATTTTTATAACTTAGTTGAAACTCTTGAAGAGAAATAAAATTCTCCTGGCAACTGCCATTTTCTGGGGGAAAAAGTTAATTTAAGATAGAAGCACAAAATGCCAGTTTTGAAATATAATAATCATTTGTTATTTTAATGGAAAAATCACTGAAATTGCAGTTACCATTTGGAAAATTCTTGGTGGGTTTTAAATTTACAATGGAGATGAGTATCATTAAAAAATGATACTGGATACTTGAAGGCCCACAAGGTAGGAGCAGAATAAGCTTTTTTTGCCATTGCTTTCATCAGCAACTTGAATAGCAATGAATAGTTTGGGATATTGTGTACCAACATGAGTTCATACCTTTCCTCAGAAAAATTGAAGATTTGGAGTTTGGACAATAATGTAATTCTCAAAATTCGAATTGTAAGTTTTTGTGTCTAAGACAAGAGAGCAAAAAAGAAATGATCTTTGCAAATTTACAATTATTGTTCAAACTAATTTGTACAACTCATTGGGTATGATGTTGTTATATTTACTTCTTCACAAGTCTTTAAGCTTCAGTGTGAAAATAAACAGCCTTTCTGTATACACAGAACTTTTATACATACATGCATTTATTTTCTGTAGTTTTCAGCTGAAATTTTAAAATAGATGATATTTCTGTTTTCCAGTTTTCTTATATCAGTAACCTTTAAAGCAAAATTATCTGAAGTATACATGTTTTACAAACATAACCATCATTTTCTGTTTTAGGGACCACCGGGATCACAAGGACCGAGAGGAGAGAGAGGCCCCAAAGGAAAACCTGTGAGTTGGCAGTGGCGCTCCCTTTTTGTGAACTTTAACGAGTAAGCCCGTCCATGCCAAGTTCCGTGGATGCAGCACAGAGCCTGTGGCACTTTTACTTTCTCCCCTCTATTAAACATGACATAGAATTCAGGTCATGAAGTGACTGTGCATTGATCCTGATTCAGAGGAAAGCCTCACATGCTAATCATTACCTATGATCTTCTCAGATGACACAGATGATATCCATGTGTCCTTTATGAGGTTAAATTAAAATAGAATCTCAGGAAACATAATGAATACCTCATACTGTTTTCAGAAGTTTTAACTCATGAGTAAACAGTGCTGACAATGCATCCTTGAGAGAAAACACCCAAGTTGTGTGATCTGTGGTTGCTCCAGGAATAACCAAAATGGATAAAGGAAAAAGAAATTATTAGAGGACAAAATTTTCTTTCAAGTGGTTCTGTAATGAATTTATTTCCCAAGTAATGCTGCCTTTTTCATTGGGCAGCTGCTGCAGAGCTATCAAAGGAGTAATTTTAAACATCAACAAATTCACTACCATAGGGGTTACCTTTAAATTTAAATAATCAACTCTATGTTCTTGAGATAAGCCATGAGATTATTATATAATACATGCTAAATGTTTTCTCTTATTAAGAAGTCCTAGTATAGCAATCATTTTTCTTTTTTATATCTCACCCTCAAATTTGTCTTTATATATCAATACCAAATACTTAGATGAATTTGTGTATCAAAAATAGATTCAGATGAATCTATCATTATCCTATGTTTCAACCAAAAATTTTATGCTGTTTAATTTTCTGTCTAATGATATCTACTAAGGTATAACTTTCTATGGGTTTTTAACCTTCCAAATATGTACTTATCCATAACTAAATGGGAAAAAATAGATGAGCAAGGAAGCAACAGACCACCTTAAATATATAAGTAAGGAAAAGAACATATTCTAGATCATGTTACTAGGAACCCTTGTCCCTGGTTTCATCTTTGATACTGTTTTTCGCTTCTACTCATTTCACCAAGAAGGGGATGATGCCAGTAATTTTTCCAAACTGCAAGTGAAGTTATGGAAAGTATTTGCAGGCATGCAGGTAAATGACAGTGGTCCCAAGGAAGAAGGTCATAGCCGTGTAGGTGGGCAGTAAAGTTGGTTTCCGATGACCTCATGGCCCATTCTTCGATGGTGTTCTGCCATGCTGCCTCACCAGCATTGCTAGCTGAAATCCTGTTGGTAGATATTCGGATGTCTGTCCAGAAGTCTGGGATGACAGAGGCAGGTGGAACATGGCTTCAGCTGGGTGGAGGGTGGAGGCCATGCAGGAACATTGCGGCTCAATGTACTTGTGCCCAGAATAATTTATAAGACTGAGTCCTAAGTGTCGGTGGAAGCTGCTGTGAAACTCATGGTTGGGATTACAGAATTTCTTGTTAGGGCTCAGTGAATCTACTTCCCACTCCTCTTTGTCTTCTCTTTCCTTTCTCTTCTCTTCTCGATGTAGTATGTGATAAGCTCCCTTTCCTGTCTTGGTTTAGTCTGAGACAATCAATGGGAAGTGTATGTGTGTGTGTGTGTGTGTGTGTGTGTGTTAAAAAGAGTGAGAAGTAATTATTTATTTGGAATTGAGCAAGACAGTTCTGGTAGATACCCAAGTAGTAAATCTGTTCCTCTCTAATCCTAGCAAGCAGTGGTGTGATGGCCAAGTTTTTAGTAACTGATTTATTTTAAAAAATATGCCTATAGCTTTTGGTGATTTCTCTGGTGTAAATAGAGAAAAACAATAGAATGGGAAAGACTAGATATCTCTTCAAGAAAATTAGAGATACCAAGGGAACATTTCATGCAAAGATGGGCTCGATAAAGGACAGAAATGGTATGGACCTAACAGAAGCAGAAGATATTAAGAAGAGGTGGCAAGAATACATGGAAGAAATGCTTTATCTCAGGTCCTAAGACTGGCTGGTCTTAAGATCCTTTCCTGGACAAAAGCTGTGGATGCCACAATATAGGCTGGTAGTGCAATCATGTATGACACTTTTCTCCCCATTGAACGTTTCAGAAAGCTCATAAAATAGAGCAGTTCCTCACTCTTAACACCACTGATGTTTGGGGACAGATAATTCCATGTGTTTTGTAGGATAATTTGGCAGCTTTCTTGGTGTCGACCCACTAGATGCCAGTAGGAACACCTGCCCCCTCCCCCCATACAATTGTAACAAATAAAAACATCTCTTGATGCTGCCAAATGTTCCCTGGCAGTGGAGAGGGGAGCAAATTGCTCAAGATTGGGAACTACTGATACAGAGATCCTCTCATGAAGCCCTAGTTACTAGCCAGTGATCACCATGATTCTCGCTCACACATATCCTTAGTTTTAAGTGTACTGTCCTGGTAACTTCATACTTGGAAACTAGCAACCTCTCAGGAGATGGTGCTGAGTTCTAATCGTGCCTGTCACTTAACCTCTATAGATCTCTTTCCTCATCTGTAAAATAGAGAATATACCAGTTATTACTAACTATCACATTTCATAATGTGGGTGTGTGTGATATTACTAACTATCAGTGAGAAAAGTTCTTTCTGATTTGGGGGCATTATTATTCCTATTTGTGAATGTTTAAACGTTGCCACCTAGTGACAATCTGCAAGTACTTTTTATTGTGGATTGTCTCCTGAGACAGTGAAGTATCCTCCTGGGGGAGGGGAAAGAATGATTATAGAGAGAATGCTTGCCTAGATATAAAACTTTTGTGATTCGTCACACCTGGAAATACGAAAATATGTATTTTGATGTGTTTTGCAGTTATAGTTTTTGGTTTAAATATTTATCAGTAAAATATCACGTATTATAGGGTTTTTTCCTTATTTTCACTTACAGTCTTGCTTATTATGTTCACTTAGTTTTGGATGATTTTCTCAGGCTTTTATTAATTTTAACCCCAATTTGTATAAAAGTAGATCATGTAGGCTCTTTTGAAGAGATACCGTGGAGGCATAGAATGCATCATGAAGTCGGTGAAAAAGTGGGCTGTCTTCAGAGCAGACTTTGAAACAGGAGTTTTAATCACAGAGGGCTGCGGAAGACTCAATTTTTGAAGATTAATATTACCCAAACCTCTCTCTACTCCCAGTGACACTAAATGTAGTTCTTGGTTTTGGTTTGGAAATCTCTTTGGGAGCAGAGAGAATATTTTAGCTCATTTTTTTTTTTTTTGTATTAACAATACCTGATTATTAATTAGCAATTTCACATTTTAAAAACACATTAAGTTTTCCACACATAGTGGTCTGAGTAAGTCAGACTGCTATATTTTACATGCCACCATTGACAGCATATATTTCCAGACCATGGTGTCACATTTGTGTGATCTAGAAGCCTTAGGCAGCAATGAAAACTTAGCCTCCATTATGCAATACAATGAAAAAAAAGAGTAGAGTGAGTAGTCAGTTTCTGAGAAATCAGTTTTCAAAATGTGAGTTTTTTTCAGGCTGTTATCTACTTCTGTTTGAATAGATAAATTTCCTTAATTATGCCACTACTCCAAGAAGTAAACATGTCAAACAAGAGTGTTTGAATATATAAGAATATATATTAATTAAATTTTGGGATAGCTCTTATGCCACCCTCCCCCAACCCATCATCTGCAAGCCACCTCTCCTCCCCCCTCTGCTTGTCCTCCACTGCATCAGCTCGTGTTTGCTTATTGTGTGCTGAGAGAGTCTCAGGTGTAGGCATGGTAAGCTTCTTTTACTGTTTAACTCATCATATCTATATCTATATAATCTATTTTTGATCCCTGCTTCTAATTAATAAAATCATATTGCATTTTGAGTTCTTTGATCCTTCCTTTCCTTTCTTTGGTCCTATTATGAATTTCCAGGGTTAAAAAGCTAGAAAATACTTAACAAGACTTGTGGGAATGATGAGATTAGGAGATGGAGCATTTCCAGAACTGGGGACGTGGCTGTTCCCCAAGCTGCCTTCAGAATGTGGGTTAGGAGGAGGGTGGAATTTGGCAGCTGTAACTCGTTGCTCACTTCCTTGAGAACTAGACTTGGCTGCGTCCCCATGCCTTTCCCTCTGCTTCTCATGGGTCTGGTCTACCTTTGGGAGTAGTAGGGAAAATAAAGTGTGTCAGACTTCAAGTACTAAAGAAACTGAAATGCGAAAATGTAGTAATCATATACTGAATGTCTACTATGAGCCAGGAACTATGTAAAACATTAAAAAATTAGATGAGGAGAACCACAAACACTGTTCAAAGATCCATCATGTTCTTTTCTTAAGTGGGGCAAAGTTAAGCAGGAACATACACAGTTAATTTAAGACAAGTGAATTTAGAAATCGTTGACTGAATACCCTTGAGCATCAAAACTCAAACAAGGAAACTTATTCGAGAATATTGACAAACTGAATACACTCTTATAATTATTCCAAAAAAGCTGATTACTGGGAATTTAACACATCAAGAGTAAAATTCTTACACAGAATGTGTCCTTTCCTGATGGCAGAGGCTGTGACCAGTGCTGAAATCTGCAGTTTTGGTGTAGCTGATGAAATTACTGTGGGTGGCTGGATTGCTCTTAGAAGAATTGATGCTTTTGAACTGTGGTGTTGGAGAAGACTCTTGAGAGTCCCTTGGACTGCAAGGAGATCCAACCAGTCCATTCTGAAGGAGATCAACCCTGGGATTTCTTTGGAAGGAATGATGCGAAAGCTGAAACTCCAGTACTTTGGCCACCTCATGCGAAGAGTTGACTCATTGGAAAGGACTCTGATGCTGGGAGGGATTGGGGGCAGGAGGAGAAGGGGACGACCGAGGATGAGATGGCTGGATGGCATCACGGACTCGATGGACGTGAGTCTGAGTGAACTCCGAGAGATGGTAATGAACAGGGAGGCCTGGCGTGCTGCGATTCATGGGGTCACAAAGAGTCGGACACGACTGAGCGACTGAACTGAACTGAACTGGTGTAAATACTCCCACCACAACTTTTTCCAAGATACTGGCATGATGTCACAAATGCCTACAGGTAGAATGCTTTATCTCAGGTCCTAAGACTGGCTGGTCTTAGGATCCTTTCCTGGACAAAAGCTGTGGATGCCGTGATATAGGCTGGTAGTGCAATCATGTATGACACTTTTCTCCCCTTTGTTACCATTGAACGTTTCAGAAAGCTCATAAAATAGAGCAGTTCCTCACTCTTAACACCTCTGATGTTTGGGGACAGATAATTCCTTGTGTTTTGTAGGATAATTTGGCAGCATTCTTGGTGTCGACCCACTAGATGCCAGTAGGAACACCTGCCCCCCTCCCCCATACAATTGTAACAAATAAAAACATCTCTTGGTGTTGCCAAATGTTCCCTGGCAGTGGGGAGGGGAGCAAATTGCTCAAGATTGGGAACCACTGATACAGAGATCCTCTCATGAAGCCTTCATTACTAGCCAGTGATCACCATGATTCTCGCTCACACATATCCTTAGTTTTAAGTGTACTGTCCTGGTAACTTCATACTGACAAACTAGCAACCTGTCAGGAGATGGTGCTGAGTTCTAATCGCGCCTGTCACTTAACCTCCATAGATCTCTTTCCTCATCTGTAAAATAGAGAATATACCAGTTATTACTAACTATCACATTTCATAATGTGGGTGTGTGTGATATTACTAACTATCAGTGAGAAAAGTTCTTTCTGATTTGGGGGCATTATTATTCCTATTTGTGAATGTTTAAACGTTGCCACCTAGTGACAGTCTGCAAGTACTTTTTATTGTGGATTGTCTCCTGAGACAGTGAAGTATCCTGGGGGAGGGGAAAGAATGATTATAGAGAGAATGCTTGCCTTGATACAAAACTTTTGTGATTCGTCACACCTGGAAATATGAAAATATGTATTTTGATGTGTTTTGCAGCTATAGTTTTTTGTTTAAATATTTATCAGTAAAATATCACGTATTATAGGCTTTTTCCCTTATTTTCACTTACAGTCTTGCTTATTATGTTCACTCAGTTTTGGATGATTTTCTCAGGCTTTTATTAATTTTAACCTCAATTTGTATAAAAGTAGATCATGTAGGCTCTTTTGAAAAGATACCGTGGAGGCATAGAATGCATCATGAAGTCGGTGAAAAAGTGGGCTGTCTTCAGAGCAGACTTTGAAACAGGATTTTTAATCACAGAGGGCTGGGGAAGACTCAATTTTTGAGGATTAATATTACCCAAACCTCTCTCTACTCCCAGTGACACTAAATGTAGTTTTTGGTTTTGCTTTGGAAATCTCTTTGGGAGCAGAGAGAATGTTTTAGCTCATTTTTTTTGTATGAGCAATACCTGATTATTAATTAGCAATTTCACATTTTAAAAACACATTAAGTTTTCCACACATAGTGGTCTGAGTAAGTAAGACTGCTATGTTTTATACGCCACCATTGACAGCATGCATTTCCAGACCATGGTGTTACATTTGTGTGATCTAGAAGCCTTAGACAGCAATGAAAACTTAGCCTCCATTATGCAATACAATGAAAAAAAGAGTAGAGTGAGTAGTCAGTTTCTGAGAAATCAGTTTTCAAAATGTGTTTTTTTCAGGCTGTTATCTACTTCTGTTTGAATAGATAAATTTCCTTAATTATGCCACTACTCCAAGAAGTAAACACGTCAAACAAGAGTGTTTGAATGTATAAGAATATATATTAATTAAATTTTGGAATAGCTCTTATGCCACCCTCCCCCAAACCATCATCTGCAAGCCACCTCTCCTCCCCCCTCTGCTTGTCCTCCACTGCATCAGCTCGTGTTTGCTTATTGTGTGCTGAGAGATAGTCTCAGGTGTAGGCATGGTAAGCTTCTTTTACTGTTTAACTCATCATATCTATATCTATATCTATATAATCTATTTTTGATCCCTGCTTCTAATTAGTAAAATCATATTGCATTTTGAGTTCTTTGATCCTTCCTTTCCTTTCTTTGGTCCTATTATGATTCCAGGGTTAAAAAGCTAGAAAATACTTAACAAGACTTGTGGGAATGATGAGGTTAGGAGATGGAGCATTTCCAGAACTGGGGACGTGGCTGTTCCCCAAGCTGCCTTCAGAATGTGGGTTAGGAGGAGGGTGGAATTTGGCAGCTGTAACTCGTTGCTCACTTCCTTGAGAACTAGACTTGGCTGCGTCCCCATGCCTTTCCCTCTGCTTCTCATGGGTCTGGTCTACCTTTGGGAGTAGTAGGGAAAATAAAGTGTGTCAGACTTCAAGTACTAAAGAAACTGAAATGCGAAAATGTAGTAATCATATACTGAGTGTCTACTATGAGCCAGGAACTATGTAAAACATTAAAAAATTAGATGAGGAAAACCACAAACACTGTTCAAAGATCCCTCATGTTCTTTTCTTAAGTGGGGCAAAGTTAAGCAGGAACATACACAGTTAATTTAAGACAAGTGAATTTAGAAATCGTTGACTAAATACCCTTGAACAGCAAAACTCAAACAAGTAAGGAAACTTATTCCAGAATATTGACAAACTGAATACACTCTTACAATTATTCCAAAAAAGCTCATTACTGGGAATTTAAGACATCAAGAGTAAAATTCTTACGCAGAATGTGTCCTCTCCTGACGGCAGAGGCTGTGACCAGTGCTGAAATCTGCAGTTTTGGTGTAGCTGATGAAATTACTGTGGGTGGCTGGATTGCTCTTTTTTAAAAAATAATGAACACTTCATCTCCATCAAGAAGCTTGTGGCTTTTGTTTTCTCCTAGGTACATATTTAGCAGTGGGTTCTAATTTCTTCTGGCTTATTTCTCCAGGGGCCTCGTGGTCCTCAGGGAATTGATGGAGAACCAGGTGTTCCTGGTCAGCCAGGTGCCCCAGGACCTCCTGGGCATCCATCTCACCCAGGACCGGATGGCATGAGCAGGGTGAGTGGTGTGCATTGCTTAATATTTTCTGTAGATAATATATTAAGTTTATGGTGTATTTTTAGGATCTTAAATTGTGTTAGTTCACATATTGATCCTTAGCTGTAAGAGCAGCTAAATGAACACAATAACAACAAAACTAGGAAATCCACAGGGAATTGTTGGAAAATTCAAAGTATCCCTTTTTAAAGATGCTGCTTCAAATGGTTTATATTTCTTAATGTCAGTTCTGGGCATTGGCATTTTGTTCTTTGTTGCTTCTAAAGGACCACTAATATTATTCCCACTGTGAATTGGAAAGAGAAATACGTCTTTCTCCTTTTTTGTTCTCTTGGCTCAGAATGCTGAAAGAACCCGTGACATGTCCTCCCGCCAAGGAAGGATGGCACATCCAGGATGATGCTTGCGAAAGGGCCACTGAGTTGACATCAAAAATGCATTCTGGTTATGTCTCTCAGTGTTAATTTCCTACCAGAAGTGAAATAAAATGTCTTTCTATGCCTGCCTCTTTGAATTCTTAGTGGCAGATTTTTGAGTAGATTATGAACAAATTGCATAGTACAACAGGGGAATGTATGGAACCCTGAAATGTGATTTTTGTTTTACAAAAATTTTTGCATTTGCTTTTCAACTCATTGTAGAAGGAACTGACAATTTATTTTTTAAAAATATGCACCTTCTTTTCCCATTAAAATCTGGAAATTGATAGAACTCCTGGAATGAAAATGGACAGTTTTAGTCAACTGGCTTACCAGAGATTTTTAGATGTGAAGGAGAGAAGGTAAAACTGTTACCGATTTTGGAATATTCCAGGATTCATTAAAAAGATCATAAAATTTTAATCAACTTATATAAATACAGTTTAAAATTTACTGGCTACTAACAAAGAAAGAAGAATACCATCTAAGCAAAACAGTCTGGTATAATGGAAAAATCTTTAGGACAAATGTTTTAAAGCACTTTTAATTGGCATGCACTAACAATGGGAAAAAAGCAAATAGACTTAAACCTGAAATCGATTAGACTGGCTAAATGCTTATCAGAATGATCCATGCTTTTATGAAGTATCAAGGATTTGGCCCATTGCAGTAGTTATTTTGAAGCAACATAGTGAGGAAGATTGTTCACTCAAAAACACGTACAGTGAAAACAGATTGAATCTTTTTCCTTGCTTTAAAGTCAAAAGTTTACAATGATTCTCAAAAGAGTCATTCTTTAAGAATCCCAGAGATCGTACACTTCTCAGTTTAAAAAGTATGTTGATATATATCTTTTACTGTGGAAATAATGTCAACACATTTCTTTAACAGCCGTTTTCAGCTCAGATGGCTGGGTTAGATGAAAAGTCTGGACTTGGGAGTCAAGTAGGACTGATGCCTGGATCTGTGGTAAGTATAGATTTTACTGATAATCAAAGTACTCTGGAAAAACCGTTATGCAGAGAGGTTTGAGTTAGCTAGTAGAGAAATATGTGTCTTCTTAAAATATATCCATCCATCCATTCATTCAATTTACTTATCAAACTCTACTGTGTAATATTTGAAAGCCCAGTGGTGTTCCATTTGTAACTGTGCAAAGTTATTTGTCTTCATTAATAAAGGACTGTCTGTATTTTTCACCTAACTTATAACCACCACAACAAAAACTGTACTTTCTAAAAACTAAAAAAAAGCAAAGCAAAGTCTGTTTTATGGTATTGTTAGAAAGTTATTTGGCAAAATGTATTATTTCCTTATATTATTTCCTTACCTACTCTCTGGTTGCCTTATGCTGACAACTCTAAAATTTACTCACTGGGCCATTAGCATTCTCTTTTGCATTTTTCCAACAGCCAGAAAGATTCCCATTTTCTTTACTTTAACCAGGGTATTTGGAGCAATGTAATTTTATTAAATGAATTAACTCTTTGCAAAGCGACTCTTCCATACCTTTTTTGCTCATAACATAATTCAAAGGCATTCCATATTAATGACATTTCAGACAATGTAAAGTCAGACTGCATAGATAAACACCCCTTCTACCTATCCTTTGGGCTTCCCAGGCAGTACGAATGGTAAAGAACCTGCCTGCTAATGCAGGAGACATAAGAGACCTCGGGTCGATTCCTGGGTGGGAAAGATCCCCTGGAGGAGAGCATGGCAACCCACTCCAGTCCTCTTGCCTGGAGAACCCCATGAAGAGAGGAGCCTGGTGGGCTACAGTCCATGGGACTCCAAATAGTCAGACAAAATGGAATGTTTGAGCACACACACCTATCCTTAAGGCCAGTGTGTAATTTAAATATTGTTGGTATATATTTTAAGTCACTTAAACATTGTTTGATTATACACATTCTAAGTCAGTAGCCATATGGTCTCATTCAATGATTAACTGGGGATATTTTTCTGAAATACGTTTTTAATCATTTGAAGTTCAAGTTACAGGTGTGTTTATTTTTTTAAATGAATTTCTTATTTTCTTGCTATCTAAAAATCTGATCAATCCAAAACAAAAATTTAAGTTTTCACCATAAGAACAAACTAAATTTTGATTTAATTGCTTTCACTTTTTAAAGTGTGACATTTAAAAAAAATTACATAGACATTTACTAACAAATTTTAAAAATAGCATTTTCCTTTTCTTACCTTTGTTATGTCACATTATAAGCGCTTCATAATAAATGGGGGAAAACTGAATACTTTAGATGTATGCCATGAAAGAAAGAAAGAACCTACAAAACTCAGTGCCCCAGATCATTTAAAACTTACATTTAAAATAATCCAGTTGCCATTGTTGATAGTTTCATAAGCCTTTAATTCAACGTGTTCATTTAAATTATGAGTTATTTGCTGTGAAGCTGAAGAATTAAATAGACAGTTTGATAACAACTTATGCTTGCCAAGATTTTTCTTTGTTGCTTATTCTGTTTCAATTAAACCACTCCTTAAATATGCAAGAGTTTTCATCCCAAGACATTGGGTGTGCACAGGCATTTTTATTTCTTTTCATGACTCTGAATGTGTGTAGAAGATCATCCCAAACATTATCCAATCTTTAATCTTTTTGAATTTAGCTGTATTCCAGTTATTCTGTTTCAATTAAACCACCCCTTAAATATGCAAGAGTTTTCATCCCAAGACATTGGGTGTGCAGAGGCATTTTTATTTCTTTTCATGACTCTGAATGTGTGTAGAAGATCATCCCAAACATTATCCAAGCTTTAATCTTTTTGAATTTAGCTGTATTCCAGGTGAATACAGAAGGACAATGTCATCCCCTTTTCACTGTCAGAGATTCATTTTTCCAAATTCTAAAGTAAATTCAACATTTTTGAAAGCTGTGAACTAATTGTCATGAACACGATGCAACTTTTCTTCTCATTTGTTTTTAAGGGTCCTGTTGGCCCAAGGGGTCCTCAAGGTTTACAAGGGCAGCAGGTAAGTGTTTTTATAATTAAATCACACACTGCAAAAAAAAAAAAAAAAGAAAAATAAGTAAGTTCTCTGGGACATGACTGCTTTTGGCTAGGTTTTAAATTGCATATTGTAATGCTCAGAGGACCAGATGGTTGGATAGCATCATCAAGTCAACGGACATGAGTTTGAGCAAGCTCCGGGAAATGGTAAAGGACAGGGAAGCCTGGTATGCTGCGGTCCATGGGGTCGCAAAGAGTTGGACACAACTGAGTGACTGAACAATAACAACAATACTCACTGAATGGGCTGTATTCAATTAATTTTCACCCACTTAGAAATATATTCAATATGTTTTCAAAGATTTTTCATGATGCTGAAGTTTTATCACCTGGTTTCTTTATGTGACTGACCTCCAATACAAAGAATTTTTATGTGCCTGTGTTTGTAAAATAACAGATCATTGTCTCATGTCATGGTGAAGATCCTTATAATTAATTATGTGCCAACTCTGGAGCTATGAAATGAGGTCACAGAATATCACCACGTAGTATTATTAGAAATAACAGTGACAATAATGACTCCATGAAATCTTTATAAAGCAAATAATTCTGTACTTTCCTTCTATAACCTTTCAAATACCAATAGAATACTGATGTAGAGCTATTTTAATTTTTGTAGTGATTTGACAGGCTGTAGAAAATGTTTTTTTTCTAAAGAGAGAGAGAAGAATTCCTAGCCCAAACATGCCATATTTTCATTATCATATGTGTGGAGTTTTACTCCAAGCTATTTTACAGTACTGCCATTGTGAATGGAAAATGTAGCTGATAAGAAGGAGGAAGAGAAGAGGGAGATGACCTCCACTGTGGACACTCACTCTGTGCCAGCACTATTCTAGGCTCTCAACAGGCATTAGTTACCCAAAGAGATATAGCAGCTTAATGATGTAGGTGCCACATTATTCGCATTTCACAGATTAGGAAATGTGATGCAGAGAGATGAAGCTATTAATAACTCATCCAGAGTCATAGCTGGAGAGTGGTAGAGTCAGCATTTTGAGCAATTGCACTGTACTGTGGACAGTATAGAATTCAGTATTGTGTTTTCTTTGATTTGTTCATATAATTTGTGTATTATATATAAATTTTAAACAATTTTTTTTTTTTAATTTTAGGGTGGTGTTGGCCCAGCAGGACCTCCTGGTGAACCTGGTGACCCTGGCCCAATGGTAAATGTCAAGTAAGCATGTAGACCCAGTTAACTATGGGTCCACCATTACAATGATGTCATGAGTTATTTATGTTACCACCTCTTTCCTAATGTAGCAATATATTCTAGTCCAGTTCATGAGTCCTGTGTTATGGACTGTGCTTAAGCTACATATTTCTTGTGGCAGGGTATTTAAATTCAGAGGTTTTGAATGTGGTCAGTGGAAAGTGCTAAGATATGTGCATCTGTGAAATTAAATTTTTTTCCTTTGAGCACATAATCTGAAAGATACAACATAAACTTTAGAATATTAACGAAGTTGTTTTCTCTGATATTTTTCATTTGTCTCAATAGTATTTTGGATTGTATCATTGATGGATATGGGTAAATAAAGGTAAATATCCTTACTTCCCTTTTGTTTCATTTTGTTATTAGGGTCCAATTGGTGCACGAGGACCAGAGGGCCCTCCCGGAAAACCTGGTGAAGATGTAAGCTTCTTTCTTCATTTTGCTTTGAAATTTGTCAAATTTCAAAATTTGCAAAATTTTGGCTAGGAAAGAGCTGCAACATTATCATGAATATTATTCATTGGTTCCCATTTTATCCCCCTACTTTTTACTGTCATTAAATTTAATAAAAACAGGAGAGGTCAGAATGGAATTTTATAAAATCTGAAAGTGCTCTTAACTGTGATGGTATTGTATTGTTAGGTACTGTATCTTTGCCTGCTCAGTTTTTCCATTATGATTTCTCCATGGGATACCAGAATTGCTGTCACAACAGCAACAACATTTGGTGGGCAGAGCTTTTGAAGTGATCTTAAGAAAAAACACATTTCTTTGATCCCCAAAGATCATTATGAGGCCCTCATTAAATGGATTTTTAAAAAATGTGTTCACAGAATAGTGTCAGTATTACTCTCCAGTGCTCAAAACGTTGTTTCTTTAATTGAATTTTTAAAATTAAGCCTAAATTTCAGATTTTAACATTACGAACATGTGATCAGTGTTCTTAAGAACATTTAAGAACAGTGTATAACAACAGATTTGCTTTCCTGAATTCCTCTGTTAGTTGCATCAAAGTTGAGTATAAAATCATTAGGTAGGCCATTAATGTCTATGTGACATTAAACCAAGAAAATATTTTCCTTTTGTGTGTCATGAGATTTAAGTGGATTACAATGAATTTGGCCATAAAGAAAATAACTCTTGTAGTTTTTAAACTTTTTTTCATCACAAGAAATAAATGGTAAATTTATTTTGAGAAGCAGTGTTTCAGTGTTGCATGTTGATATAGAATTTCATGGCATGTGTGTATGTGTGTGTGTGCAAATTCTGATGTTGAATAAAATGGAGAGCTAGGTCAGATCAGTATAATTTATATTTATTTCTTCCTCTGATAAACGAATGGAATCTCCACAGACTGACTTGCTATAATGGACTGCCCGCAGGAGTAGGGCTGTGTTCTCACCCTGCTTAGACCATTGGATGTGAGCTTTCTAAGGAAGACTTTTCACCTGCAATTGATTTGTCATTTGGTCTCAGGAGAGAAAATTTTAAATCCCTCTTTGCTTTCCTCCACTTTGCTTTTTTTTTCCCATAAAGGGTGAGCCTGGTAGAAATGGAAAACCTGGTGAAGTGGGATTTGCAGGATCTCCGGTAAGTTTATACCGATCAACACAACAATACAAAGACAAAATTCAAACAATGAAGAACATTTAAAACTAACTCACCATTCATTCACCAACTCAACCCTGCACATGTAGTAGACACCGTCACCAAGATATGTTCCCTTCTGTCATTGTGAAACAGGACATTTTGCCAGGATGAGAGCTAATATGAGTTCCTGGCTTTGCATTGGTACCATATGAATGACCCTCCCAGAGCTAGAGAATTATAACCTAACATAGATTCTCTCAAAATGAGTACCAAATTTTCAGATAAGTCACCAGCTTCACTTACTTACCTTTCATAATGTCTCAATCCCAATTTATCTTTTAAAGATATTTTTAGTTTTTTTAAAAAGATTTTGTATTCATATGTCAAAAATGACAGGTTTAAAGAGTTTGTTGATTTGTTTTTTTATATGCTAGAAGAATAAATTGTGGACAGGATGCCTCTTTGGTTGTTCCCCAAACCCTATTGTGGACTGAAACTCTTTATTGATATGCTGGCCCCTAAAAGCTTATAACCAGATGTATTAATCACCAGCTCTCCTAATACAGTTGTTTACTTCTCACTTGGCTCAATACAGGGAGAGTAACTAGCTCTACCAGAATTCAAGACCTGGGCCACTTGGCCGCTCTGAACCCTCCTGTCTGTCTTCACTCATGTTACTTTGATAGGTGCCCCTCTGGGATGTGCTACAGAGACAGTGGGGAAAGTTAGAAAATGATAAGTAAGCATAAATGCTCTCACATTCCTGCTCTTAGACTTTCTCTTGGTCCAGAATCCCCTAAACTGATTCAACTTCCTACTTATTATATCTCCTATAATATCCTAATATTTCTACCAACATATACATACAACAATACTGAATTATTGTCCATTTACTTTATGAAAATTGATGAGGTTCAATGCTAGGGATTTTTTTGGACACACAAATGCTAATGATCTTTTACGCGAATTTAAGCACAGGACTGTAAGGATCATTTAGTTTCGAACACAAAACCAGGCCTGCAGCTCCCTCCTCTCTTTCTCCTTTCTTCCCTCATCAGCCTGCAAACAAAGCCTGTGGACAAAGACAGGTGGTTTAGTCATTAGCACAGATGTCGGTGTGAACCAATCCAGACTTGAAACTCCCGCCCTGTGGCACACTCGCACCTTCTCACAGCGTGGGCCCTCCGCGGGGAGGAAAGGCGCCCCGCCAGCATGTCACAGATGCACTCTGCAAGCGCAGTGCAACCATGTGTGATTGGGGTGTGATGACAGTCTCGGGTCAGCAGAATGAGAAACATTTTATGAGCGCTAGTACATCTGGCTTATTTTCTTGCTGTATTAGAGATATGTAATCACATGAGAATTCCCTTGCAGACCACAAAAACTCAAAAGTTAACTAATCGTTTCAAATAGCATAGCTCAGTAATTCCTCTATAGGCTTAGACGGATGTATGCTGAAGGATGGTGGGGAGACAAATCTCAGGAAAGGGCAGGATTCCAGTGGAAAAACTTAAAGGCCATTTTTGAAGTGAAAGAATTCCTAAGAAGGGCTGTGTAAACAGAAGATTTAGTGGAACTTTATGTGTTCAGAGTGCAGGGTTTGATGTGGCCTTACTGTGATAACCCCCTACAAAACACTACAGAAACATTTTTCCTGAAAGAGGTCATGGAAGAATGATTGATTTGCTTTTATCATACAAAGTTTGTTTATTGAGTTACTTGCTCATTCATTTAGTTAACACTAAGTAAAGGGTATGGTAATACAGAACAGAAGGATTTTGCCATCTCTGTAAGATTATACTAAGACAAGTGACGTTCCTTGAAAGATTTAGGAAAAGCTCTATGAGTGTCAAGAAGATGAAGAAGAGATGAATGTGAAGCCATTTCTTTATTCAGTTGTTTATTCAGTTTTTATTCTTGAATGCCTACTAATAATGCAGAAGGCAAAGTGTGAGGGATATGCAGATTGATAATAATTGATAGTGTCAGTCTGTGCTATCAAAGTGCTTACTCTACTGGTGGCAGTAGATAGGTTTCAACACAAAACCTATTTAATGTAGGCAGCTGGAATAAGTGAAGAATTAAGTCACTGGATCCTTAACTATTTAAAGAGGGTATGAAGAAAAAGTTTCAAGCATCATTTCAAAGAAGTCATGCCATTTTGGATTTTATTTAGTGTCTGATTTCTTTCTTTTTTAATTTTTACAGTTAGGCGAAAGATGTATAGAATTAATAGAAATTAAGAAGTTGAGTCAAGGAACCAACCCATTCTCTTTGTATTACTTGACTTTCTTTTCTGTTGGATATTTCGTTTTCTCAGTTTTTTAAACAATCACAAATCCATAAGCTCCTCCTGAATATTTTATTTAAAAAATTCTGATAACATTTTTATATAATCTTTCTAATCATATTCTACTGATAATATTTAGAAGTTCAGAAAAAATAGATTATATTTATTTGCTACAAATGTATTTATTATTCTACCACAAACAAAACACAATAAATATATATATATATATATATATATATATATATATCTTTTTTGGGAAAAAAAAAAAGGTGCCTTATGCAGTTAATGACTCTGAAATGCCTTATCTCCTTTTCCCCCCCGACAGGGAGCTCGAGGATTTCCTGGGGCTCCTGGTCTTCCAGGCCTGAAGGGTCACCGAGTAAGTTCAATCCTCTGTAATCCTTTTAGATACCCTGGCTTATGGAGTAGGGTCTGGGGAGCATTACCCTCAAAATCTTCACAATTTCATTTGTCAATTTTCCTTAACTGGCTGTGGTTACAGTAGATGTCACTTACTAAAATCACAATGCATTTTTACATTTCCTGAATTTCATTTGATTCTATAAACAAATGTATTTTGAGTTCTTAACAATGTGCTGAATACTGTGCTATAAATAAGAAAGTAGTGATAAATGAGAAATGTCCATGACTCTCAGCTTCAGTCTAATGAGATTTATTTAAGAAAATAGGCAACTACTACATAGTGGAATATTTACATAATACCATAAAGTGTACTGGATCACAGGGGCCTAGTCAACTCGGATCCAAGTCAGACACAGAAGGCTGTAGAATGCTTCTCTCTTTAACTCAAGATAATGAATATGCAACTATTAGTTACATACATACTTACATAGAAATTGCACATCTATCTGAAAGCATAGTTGATATTCACTCAGTGTACATTGGCTGGCCTCTGTTTTTAGTGGTTGAACTTATGATTAGAATGCTTGTGCTGTACTAGTTATTAAATATTTTTAAAATCACTCCTGGATATGAACCATATTTTATAACTAAACTCTATAACCATTTGTTTCTCCTAAGGCCACCATACATTTTTTGTTTCTATTAATTCAATTTCTGTGAAGTCACAAAAATTTGAAAGATGAGCCCATTGCAAATTGAAAATGTTATTTAAAGAAGGGAAACCCTACTTTAATTTTCATTGAATACATTTTCAAAAACAGATGAGAATTTGGGAACATTTGAGTAAGGACTTTAAATTTGCAATCTATTTTCATAAGGCACTTCCTGTGAACTTGTTTTTGGTTCTTCTTTTACATGCTTGAAGCTCAAAAAAGCTATTAAATACAAATTTATATTTTTCTTCTCAGGGACACAAAGGTCTTGAAGGCCCTAAAGGTGAAGTTGGTGCAACCGGTTCCAAGGTAACTGAATAATATCTCAATACAACCTCACTACAGAATTTCTGTTCTGCTTCAGTCTAAAATTTTTTTCAAGTCCCCCTTAAATAGTTCTAAAGGAAAGAGTAGTATAAAGAATGAATACTTAAGTAGGTAAATATAATTTTTCATGGATGAGTGGTAGATTTAAGAAGATACATGGTACAACCTTACTTTGCCACTAGAAACCCCTACCATGCAATTAGGTTTCTACCGACGTAAGATGAGTGTTCAGTTCAGTCGCTCAGTCGTGTCTGACTCTTTGCAACCCCATGAATCGCAGCACGCCAGGCCTCCCTGTTCATCACCAACTCCCAGAGTTTACTCAGACTCATGGCCATCGAGTCCGTGATGCCATCCAGCCATCTCATCCTCTGTCGTCCCCTTCTCCTCCTGCCCCTAATCTCTCCCAGCATCAGAGTCTTTTCCAATGAGTCAACTCTTCGCATGAGGTGGCCAAAGTACTGGAGTTTCAGCTTTCGCATCATTCCTTCCAAAGAAATCCCAGGGCTGATCTCCTTTAGAATGGACTGGCTGGATCTCCTTGCAGTCCAAGGGACTCTCGAGGGTCTTCTCCAACACCACAGTTCAAAAGCATCAATTCTTCGGTGCTCAGCCTTCTTCACAGTCCAACTCTCACATCCATACATGACCACAGGAAAAACCATAGCCTTGACTAGACGGACCTTAGTCGGCAAAGTAATGTCTCTGCTTTTGAATATACTATCTAGGTTGGTCATAACTTTTCTTCCAAGGAGTAAGCGTCTTTTAATTTCATGGCTGCAGTCACCATCTGCCGTGATTTTGGAGCCCAAAAAAATAGAGTCTGACACTGTTTCCACTGTTTCCCCATCTATTTCCCATGAAGTGATGGGACCAGATGCCATGATCTTCGTTTTCTGAATGTTGAGCTTTAAGCCAACTTTTTCGCTCTCCTCTTTCACTTTAATCAGTTCAGTTCAGTCGCTCAGTCGTGTCCCACTCTTTGCGACCCCATGAATCGCAGCACGCCAGGCCTCCCTGTTCACTTTAATCAAGAGGCTTTTTAGCTCCTCTTCACTTTCTGCCATAAGGGTGGGTGTCATCTGCATATCTGAGGTTATTGATGAGTGTTATCTTTATATAAAGATGCGCTGAGCCCACTGTCTAAAACACATTCACTCTTTATTCTTCTTTAATAATATCAAAGAGGTTTAGATGGTTCATCGATCCCATTATTTAGTACTTTTTAAATTTTAGGGCCTTTTGGCCATTGTTTCTTCCCCAAATTTATTTATGCTTCTAGAGGGAAAGAGAACATCCAAGAAGTGCAGATGACTTTTTAATGGAAAATACAATGAGATACATGTGTTAAAAAGCATTTGGCTTTAAATTTTATCATTTCTAAACTTCCTACAAGAGATCTTAAAGGAATATTATAGTCAGTTTTAGTTTTGTAAAATTTTACTTTTATTATCAGACATACACTAAGCATTTGTATTAAAATTTGATTAATGTGGCTAGGTGTAATGAAAATGAAAGTGAAGAAAAGATAGTCCCATAAGTCTTGGTTAAATTGTCAGTTTGATTTTAGACTTATTTCTGTAGACACTAGATTTCCATTATATTTTGAGAACAGGTGATACAGCATAGTTTTGAGACCCTTATTCAAAATATGCCTTTCAAATGCTCAACTTTGAGAATAAGCCTTTAAAATAACACACTTGGAAGAGAATATTGTGAATATCAATTGTAGGCTTCTTATAATGTGATCTCACTTTTGCTTTAGGGTGAAGCTGGCCCTACTGGTCCAATGGGTGCCATGGGTCCGATGGTATGTATCAATTTAATTTGCTGTTGTTTCTTTGCTTTTTAGATTATGCTAAGAGAATATTTAAATGGAAAAAAAAGACAGAGAGTATATGTTAGCTGGTGAAATAATTCTTTATTATCAGCTGAAAGGCAAGCATCCTATAAGAGCTGCCCCTTCAAACAGAAAAGGCTTCCTGCACTACGTTGTTTTTCTTAATTGTTGAATGCACTTTTCTTCTGTACCCAGTGGCCAAATACGGGTTATTATAGATTTAGACCATTAATGCTGCTGCTGCTGCTGCTAAGTCACTTCAGTCGTGTCCGACTCTGTGTGACCCCATAGACGGCAGTCCACCAGGCTCCCCCGTCCCTGGGATTCTCCAGGCAAGAACACTGGAGTGGGTTGCCATTTCCTTCTCCAATGCGTGAAAGGGAAAAGTGAAAGGGAAGTCGCTCAGTCATGTCAGACTCTTCGCGACCCCATGGACTGCAGCCTACCAGGCTCCTCTATCCATAGGATTTGCCAGGCAAGACAACTGGAGTGGGGTGCCATCACCTTCTCCACCATTAATGCTAGATTAAGTGAAATCTATTTAGGCCAATTATAACAAGTAGTGATTATATTAATGATTGATTTGAGGAGTGAAATCAAAGTACTCTCAGATTCAAGTAAGATGTTTCAAGAGATGATCTCTCTCTCTCATCTATAGGGTCCAAGAGGAATGCCAGGAGAGAGAGGAAGGCTTGGACCACAGGGTGCTCCTGTAAGTATGTGTATTTCAACTCTTTCAAATACTTTGTTGAATCTGCCTTTTAAAGGAGAATAAACTTTACTTTGCTTACTTTGTAATTTTTATACTTTTCTTTTTGAAACAAATTTAAGTTTACAGGAAAGTTGCAAAGATAGAATAGAGAGTTCCCAGGTACACTTTGCCTACCTTCTGTTAATGTTAGCATCTTACATAACCAAAGTATGTTCGTTGCCTACTTTTTAAATAAAGAAATTAAGAAAATGTTATTACTTATTATTTACCAAGTGTTCTAAACCACTTTATCTCTTGTTCCTCACAATTCTAAAAGGTAATACTATGAATAAACCTTTTCAAAGATTAGAGTCTCCTGATCATTTTCCCTTGATTGATTTTAATTTACCTGCTAAATTTCTTCAGTCACGTCATGCTCTTTGCAATGCTATGGACCGTAGTCCGTCAGGCTCCTCTGTCCACCACGGGATTCTCCAGGCGTGAATATTGGGGTTGGTTGCTGTATCCTTCTCCAGGGGATCTTCCCGACCCAGAGATCAAACTCCCATCTCTTATGTCTCCTGCAATGCCTGGCAGGTTCTTTACCACTAGTACCACCTAGGAAGCCCTTTAATTGTACAGATTGAGAAATACTCTTGCTCTCTGCCCATCTACCTTAAACCTGGGGCAGGGGCAGTTATTTTATTCATTCTCTTCAAAGCTCTCTGGAAGTCAGGCTGTACTTGCTGATATTTCAAACTTGCAGCTCATTACATTACACCCACTTTTCTTTTGACAATTAAGGACTGCCATATGACCTTTCTTATTTTAATATCATCTCCTTTAGAATTAAGAGTCCCAGGTTTATCACATCCCCTACTATGACCCCAAAGAAGACAACCACCTTAGAGCTTCTCAGTGGTACTAAAGTCAGGACCTTGGTTCAGAACAAGTGACACCCTCTCACTAGACCATTCCTTATCACTTATAGGCAGAGTGTCCCCTGGAAGTGTAGAATATCAGTTCAGTTCAGTTCAGTTGCTCAGTCGTGTCCAACTCTTTGTGACCCCATGAACTGCAGCATGCCAGGCCTCCTTGTCCATCACCAACTCCCAGAGTTTACCCAAACTCATGTCCATTGAGTTGGTGATGCCATCCAACCATCTCATCCTCTGTCATCCCCTTCTCCTCCTGCCCTCAATCTTTCCCAGCATCAGGGTCTTTTCAAATGAGTCAGCTCTCTGCATCAAGTGGCCAAAGTATTGGAGTTTCAGCTTCAACATCAGTCCTTCCAATGAACACCCAGGACTGATCTCCTTTAGGATGGACTGGTTGGATCTCCTTGCAGTCCAAGGGACTCTCAAGAGTCTTCTCCGACACCACAGTTCAAAAGCATCAGTTCTTCTGTGCTCAGCTTTCTTTAGAGTCCAACTCTCACATCCATACATGACTACTGAAAAAACTCATCCTTGATGAGATGGACCTTTGTTGACAAAGTAATGTCTCTGCTTTTTAATATACTGTCTAGGTTGGTCATAACTTTCCTTCTAAGAAGCAAGCATCTTTCAATTTCATGGCTGCAGTCACCATCCGCAGTGACTTTGGAGCCCAGGAAAATAAAGCCAGCCATGGCCAGCTCTTACTCTAGCCAGCCATATGTATTATTTCCAATCTACTGTGTTCACTTCTCTGTGCTTTATTCTACTGTCTGCCCAGGCAGCTCTGGCATTTCTACCTCACTTAATGTGGGTCATTGCTCTTTCCAAGTTTCCAAAAGCTACTTTCCCTATTAATACTGTTTCCCAGAGTCTTTATTCAGGTGTTAAATATATATTATGATAGAGCGCTTCCAAATCACTAAAATTCTCCAGTTTCATACCCTGTCCCTCTCAAGACCTAGTCCATGTGTTCTTTCCTGAATCCTGCCTTTACATGAGGTATAGAACTTACAGTGTTTTGGGTAAAGGATCTTTTCTTTCTTTTGTCCTTCAACCAAGCTATTTTGTGACTTGATGCTAGGTCTTCATCTAGTGGCCAGGGGAGAAACAGGTCGTGGTGGTAGAAGCATATATTGTCTGGTAAAGTAGAGGGCTATCACCTTTAAGCAAGAGGGAAGTATAAACTTAATGGGAAAGGATCACTTATGTAGGCCCAGAGGCTTCAGGGTCCCTAAGATTTCAAAGTTCTTAATATATCCCAGTGCTAAATTTCAGTGGCCATCCTTCCAGTCTAAGGCCTTGACCATGGCATAGCAGAATTTCCATGTTTTGGAATTCAACCTTTTCAAGAGTACTTAAACCTTTAGCATTAAGTCCTGAGCTGATCTTCAACTTTTTCTTCTCTCTAGCTGTAGAAGATGATAATATTTTTAAGTGCTGCTAAGGAGGTTTATATTGATGATTAACTACCATCAGCCTTACAACATCTTTCTCCCATGAATTTACTCAACAAGACCCATAGAATTCCATTAGCTTTATAATTGCAACATCCTCTGAAAGTTAAAGTAAAAGTTAAGTCGCTCAGTCGTGTCCGACTGTTTGTGACCCCGTGGACTGTAACCCACCAGGCTTCTCCGTCCATGGGATTCTCCAGGCAAGAATACTGGAGTGGGTTGCCATTTCCTTTTCCAGGGGATCTTCCTGACCCAGGGATCGAACCCAGGTCTCCTGCATTAGAGGCAGATGCTTTAACCTCTGAGCCACCACTAGAGCTTCTCAAATGCATGAGCTATTGCACCCACAGCCCATTCCCCTGTGTGCCTGCTAAGTTGCTTCAGTTGTATCAAATAATATTTTTAAGTCCTGCTAAGGAGGTTTATATTGATGATTAACTACCATCAGCCTTACAACATCTTTCTCCAATGAATTTACTCAACAAGACCCATAGAATTCCATTAGCTTTATAACTGTAACATCCTCTGAAAGTTAAAGTAAAAGTTAAGTCGCTCAGTCGTGTCCGACTGTTTGTGACCCCGTGGACTGTAACCCACCAGGCTTCTCCGTCCATGGGATTCTCCAGGCAAGAATACTGGAGTGGGTTGCCATTTCCTTTTCCAGGGGATCTTCCTGACCCAGGGATCGAACCCAGGTCTCCTGCATTAGAGGCAGATGCTTTAACCTCTGAGCCACCACTAGAGCTTCTCAAATGCATGAGCTATTGCACCCACAGCCCATTCCCCTGTGTGCCTGCTAAGTTGCTTCAGTTGTATCCAACTCTGTGTGACCCCATGGACGATAGCCCACCAGGCTCCTCTGTCCATGGGATTCTCCAGGCAAGAATATTAGAGTGGGTTGCCATGCCCTCCTCTAGGGAATCTTCGCAACGGGGACTGAACCTGTCTCTTCCATCTCCCGTGTTGGCAGGCAGGTACTTTACCACTAGTACCACCTGGGAAGCCCCCATTCCCTACATGTGTTCCCTATCTCAATTCACTGTTGGAAACATTTACCGCTGCATCACTGCAGCAAGCCAAGAGAATTCCATACCCCATCTATCACCAGCTGGCCAGTGTGGAAGTCAGCTTAAAAATTCCATTTTAGCATCTGCTTTCTTGACTATCTCTGGCACCAATGGTATATGAGTCAGTTTTCCAAGGAACTGGCATCAAAACAAAGATTTGTGTGCAGGAAATTTATTGAGGTGTGCACTCAGAAACTATACCTATGAAGAAATTAATGAAATAAGCAGGGTTTGTTACAAAGAGAAATTAAAAGCTGTGTTACATTTGCAACAGAGGCCTCAGTCTCCATGAATTTTCCATTCCATGAGAACTATGGAGCTGAAATGGCTCTTCAGACTGCTCATCCTTTGTTTCACTGCATTGACCATAGAAGGGCACAGGCATAATCTTGGAATAGCTATCATCTTGCAGCGGTTTGTGGGGAGGGTCTCAAGTGTGAGCCATCAGCTTACAACACTTCCAAGGGTGATAGAATGCTTACTTCTGTGCTGGAGGGGGATCTGGGTGACACACACAGCATTCACTATCACTTAATTTCCTTTGTGGGTGAGTACATGCATGTGTATGTGAGCTTTAGTTTTTTTTTTTACTCCAAACACATTATTATTATTATTATTATTATTATTCTAGCTATTAAGAAGAGTCCAGTGTTCATAGTTTCTCTGTCTGTGAGCTCGTTTGATAGAAGGCGACGTGTTCAAGTAAAAGCAAAATCATTTTACACAGTTTTATATTTCCAATTTTTATTTTTATTTCTTGTCCTTGGATAGATGTGTTTTATTACTCCCTTACCCATGGTGTATAAATGTGTATTTTTATTGCTCTTAACCTAGTTAAGGTTGTTGTCAGTTAACCTTAATAGATATTCTCCAATTTTTTAACATGGAAATTTTTGTAAAGTAAATGACTTGTCAGCAAGTGCTATAGAAATGCACTGTGATCTTCTCTTCTTCTACTTAGGGACAACGAGGTGCGCATGGTATGCCTGGAAAACCTGGGCCCATGGTGAGTGGGTTGCGTTCACATTCATTCATTCACTTATTCACTCATTCTTTCATCTGTACATTCGTTAGCATTTATGAAGCACCTACTGTGTCCCAGATGCTTGGAGTAAAAAGACAATAAAGACACTGTAAAAAGTGTCTAAAAAGTAAAAAGACACTGTGGTTGTTTTTGAACATTTCCCTTCCAAAGAAGAGAGATTTATCAATTAATACAGTAGCATAAGCTACTGCTAACTGCTGTAATAGGGAAAGCAACATGAAGTATGGGGACCTACCTGTACTGACGCCAGCAGTGAGACAAAGATCTCAAGGACTACTTGAAGAGCAACAACTCTTAAGCTTAGTCTCGAAAGATGAGCATATGAAGAGAATAAGAGCATAGTGTGGTCCACAGGATGGACTGATGTAAAACACAGTAAACTCAGGGAAATACGATGAGGGTAAATTGGATTTGAAATTACTTGTCCTTAAGAGCTCTTCTCCTTTGTTACTAACAAAAATGAAACAAACTGTAGGAAGAAAAATAAGTGTCACTTAAAAGGGCTTTTATTAATGCAAAACTTGATGGCGTTAAAATGCAGTCCTCAAGAAGAATCAGGATAGCCTAGAATGAAATTCACCTACACTAATTTCCTTTAAATTCAGCTTTTAAATCAAGGGTTTAGACTCTATTCATGCCTTTCCAAATGTAGTATAGTGACACATGTTCATTTTTTATTAGCCTGAAAAAAACCACTCTAAGATGTCCAGCTGATTCTTAAGCATCATTTTTATAAAGTGAGATTCTAGGTTTGGGTACAATGTGTAACTTTCTAAAAGCTATCTTTATTACTTGATTAACACAAAGAAAGTAATTTCTCAAGAAGCAATTGTTTCAGACAATTTGTGTTTGTGACTGACTTACTCTCATATGCTACAACTAGGAGATCCTGTTATGTTTAATACCACTGGACACCTCTTCTACCAGTGTCTCATATCAATATTGCAAGGTTCTTATAATAAAAGTATTATATTATTCTGGTGATTTTAAAATACCAAGTGGATTATTCCTATATATCAAAGTAGAGAATGTTCAAAGGATAAAAGATTACATGTTGATAAAATGTTGATTAAAATACATGTCTCATCACTTTGCTGCTTTCTTTAATAGGGTCCTCTTGGGATAGCTGGCTCGGCTGGTTTTCCAGGAAATCCTGGAATGAAGGTAAGATGTTAATATATGTAGCTCTTGATGACATGAATTACTTCTTAAGTACATGAATCCCCAAATAAAGAATGCCATTTAATTCACTGAGGAGTATGGAAGTTGCTATTAACTAAGTTAAGCGCCTAGAGTGCTCTCAATGTCCATTATGGTAGGGAAAAAATAGAAAATAAAAAAAATGATATTATTATATAAGTAATTAAGAAGAATTACCTATAATCATAAAATTGTAACATCAAAGAATCTGATTGCACTAGGATTCTAATGCCAGAGAGTTTAACAGCTGCTAGGAAAAAGTTTAATTCAAATTGTAACTCTGTTCTTGAATACTGTGTCTGGCAGTAATAAATAGCATAATGCTCTAAACAATAGGAGGTTAAAATAAATCAGGGGTTGTCAAAAGGCTGTTCTCTCATGCAATATTGTCCTTCACATCTGCCTCCCCACTCCCCTTGTACCCCCCACTTACACAATCATTAAAGGAATGGGCAGGGAGGCTATTTGGCTCTCCCCGTGGGAATGGATTAAATATTCTGCTGGGATGATTTACATTTGTAGTGAGTCACAGTTTGTTCTTTCTCCCAAGAACTTTGGATGATAAATTCAAGGATTGCAGTAAGAGGTTGTTAAGATTATATAAGCTAAATTAGTGAATAAACTCAGAACACTACTTTCAAATTTTGAAAAACACAATACTGGCTCAGCAGTAAAACCGCCTGCAATGCAGGTGCCACAGGAGATGTGGGTTCGATTCCTGGGTCAGGAAGATCCTGTGGAGAAGGAAATGGCAGTCCACTCCAGTATTCTTCTTTGGAGAGTCCTGTGGACAGAGGAGCCTGGTGGGCTGCAGCCCATGGGGTCACTAAGAGTTGGACATGGCTGGGCTTAGTACACACACACAGCATAGCGCCTGAGGCCGACGATGCCCTCAGTATAGGCTCACGCTTCTTGTTAGTGGGGTCACTCAAACTGGATTTGAACTTCGAAACAAACAAGCAAACAGTCTATAGTTGACATTTCAAGTGCTGTTTGAAATGTGGGAGTCATCAAGTCAAATTATTTTTCTGGCTATCTCTAATGTTGACTATAAATTCTGTGCCGCAGGGATGTGGCTGTTTTATTTTAAAATGGTGCCCTCGGACAGTTCAGGAAGCAGTCTCTCCTTTGACTGAGAACTCACTGTGAGCTCAGCTGAGGAGGACCCTCTCTCTTCCCCTCTGTATCTGCTCCCTGAAGTCCCGAGGCTGCTACTCCTGACTCTTGATCTTGGAGTGCCCAACCTCCCTGTGTACCTCAATCAAAGTCTGCAAAATCCCTTCCCTCTCTCTCTCACACTGTGAGACTCTCCACCCCCAAACTGAGCTCTGGACTGAGCTCTGGCTGGAGANCCGAGGCTGCTGCTCCTGACTCTTGATCTTGGAGTGCCCAACCTCCCTGTGTACCTCAATCAAAGTCTGCAAAATCCCTTCCCTCTCTCTCTCACACTGTGAGACTCTCCACCCCCAAACTGAGCTCTGGACTGAGCTCTGGCTGGAGAATTCAGGAAAGAACACCCACAAAGCCCAGGACCCTGACTTGGCAGGAAGTGGTTTCTGCAGCTACTGTGGCTTCTGATCCAGACTGCACCAGCCGTCATAGTTTATATCATGATTCACCCCGGATACTTCCCTCTCCTCCTGGGTTTTTCTAGTACTGTCTGTTGGCTACTGAGAACTGCTTAATAAAGTTAAACACCTTGAGAAACTGTTTCTCTCAGAAATTGTTTTCCAACACAAACACCCCCACCCCCAGTCTCTTTTCGGTCCAATTCTGCTATAACTATAATGTCCTTCCAGCGTCTCTGGCTCTCTGCATGAAGAATAAACTTTCACACCTAGTTCTTTGTATTTCAGTGAAGGGCAATTGAATTCAATAGGGATTTTCTATGTTTATT
The DNA here is from genome assembly GCA_006410635.1 of Cephalophus harveyi. Taxonomy (NCBI): domain Eukaryota; kingdom Metazoa; phylum Chordata; class Mammalia; order Artiodactyla; family Bovidae; genus Cephalophus; species Cephalophus harveyi. The sequence goes on from SJYT01053636.1 coordinate 47,322, forward strand.
GATACCAATGAGCCCCCCCTACGCTTAGAATTTTTAGTCCTAAAATTCCAGGTCCAGGTTCCTCTAGGATTTGACCTACATTAGGTATTTAGTATCTTGGATAAAATGCAGAAACCCAGGCAAATTTGAATTTCAAGTAAATAAAGAATAAAATTTCAGTATAAGTGTTTTCCAGACATTGTGTGGGACAGAGTGACCCTGAGATCCGTTGTGTTTTATCTGAATTAAAACTTAACCAAGAATTCTGTATTTTTACTGTCTAGACTCCTATCTGGGGTTGGAAACTGGGGTGTTTGAAGGTTATCAGGTGACCTTGACCAGGTGGTCTGCTCTAACATGCTATAGGCATCACCGCATCCAGAGGGAGGGGAAAATATGCCCACCCTTGAGGAAAAATTAGGTGTACACCCCTTATAAACCGCTTTGTGCACTTGACCTCTTTAAATGATTAGGTATAAAATGTAAAACTCCAAATGAGCAGTCAGCTTTGAACCACATCACATTTAGATTTTTCTAAAATTAACATTTCCCTCTTGTACCGCTTTAGGGAGAAGCAGGTCCCACTGGGGCGCGAGGCCCTGAAGGTCCTCAGGGGCAAAGAGGCGAAACTGGGCCACCTGGTCCTGTTGGATCCCAAGGTCTTCCTGTAAGTTCCTTGTCACTCCAAGTTGGACATGCTTTATAACATCAGAACAAAGGCAATCTATTTTAATATACTCTCTTTCAATTCTGATTGAGTGTTTAGAACTCACAAGAAAAAAACAAACAAACATTTCCCTTGTCAACTCTGCAAATTTTGTCTATTTTATGGAAAAGAGAATTAGTCATAAAAGTAACTTTTATGATGTAATGGTTGATTTCTCCCCCCCCCCCACCTTTTTTTTTTGGTTAAATTTTCTGCTTCCTTTTGGAAGGTGGGTGGACATCTGAATACTACCCAACATGCAGCTTCCTATCTTGTGAACTTTTCCTGTATCCTTTAGGGTGCAGTAGGAACTGATGGTACACCTGGTGCCAAAGGCCCAACGGTGAGTAACTACCTACATCAAAGCCACGGGAAGCCCGCAGGGACACAGCGAACTTTGGACAGTGACCGTAGCCTTGTGCTGAGATCTCTGCTGATTACTCTTGCATTCCAATAGGGCTCTCCGGGTACTTCTGGTCCTCCTGGCTTAGCAGGACCCCCTGGATCTCCAGGACCTCAGGGTAGCACTGGACCTCCCGGAATTCGAGGCCAACCGGTAATGTCCTTCAAAGAATTATCACCCTGTTTAATATACATCTAATATCACCAGAGAAATATCAATATCAGTAATAGGTTATGAAATACAGTGAAACATAGATAATGTAACTTATCTGAATGAGGCAAATTAAGATAGAAATTTTTGTAAAGTAGAAGCCAAATGTTAATGTACAATTTATGTGTTTAAATTCAAAGTGGAAAATTACTGCTTTTTGTTCAATTTTAGTGTTCTTTTATTTAAAATAGTAAGGTCATAACTTCATGATCCACCTCATAAAATTTTATAAATAGTTGAATGATAAATATTATGAGAATATTTTGCAAGCCAATATGGGGAAATATGGAAGTTTCATGGAAATTTAAAATAACAGTGTGGCTAACATGTGTTCAACAGCTATATCTTGAGATTAGTTCTTGAAGAGTGATTCCAACATATTGTTTATATGGAATGAATATACATATTTTGTAGAAATTTGTATATTTTATATTTGTGTATCATCTATTGGTAAAGTCGTATGGTTAGTTCTTAAGAAATACATACTGAGATTATGTATACATAATACATGTTGTGATTATGTATCTTTTAGCTTGATATAAAAAAATTAAAACTTGCTCAGTTCAGTTCAGTTCAGTCGCTCAGTCGTGTCCGACTCTTTGCGACCCCATGAATCGCAGCACGCCAGGCCTCCCTGTTCATCACCATCTCTCGGAGTTCACTCAGACTCACATCCATCGAGTCAGTGATGCCATCCAGCCATCTCATCCTCGGTCGTCCCCTTCAAAGTTAAATAAGCAGGGTGACAATATACAGCCTTGACGCACTCCTTTTCCTATTTGGAACCAGTCTGTTGTTCCATGTCCAGTCCTAACTGTTGCTTCCTGACCTGCATACAGATTTCTCAAGAGGCAGGTTAGGTGGTCTGGTATTCCCATCTCTTTCAGAATTTTCCACAGTTTATTGTGATCCACACAGTCAAAGGCTTTGGCATAGTCGATAAAGCAGAAGTAGATGTTTTTCTGGAACTCTCTTGCTTTTTCCATGATCCAGCGGATGTTGGCAATTTGATCTCTGGTTCCTCTGCCTTTTCTAAAGCCAGCTTGAAAACTTGCTAGTACTACTTAAAACAAATATTTTGGATCCTGTTATAAGTAATTTCGCTACACTGATAAGTTCTTTTCAAATGCTGATGACAAATTTATAAAAACATAAATGTTGCTGATATTTTACATTTGATTTTATGATATTCTCAATTTAGCAATCTGGTCCCCACAAATTAAAGTATACTTGGTATATAAAGGCCAAAATCCTATACATGCCCCCAAACCCTAGAATACTCTAAACATAAAATACCCTGTTTGAAGTTGTCAAATCTTAATAAACACTACATAGATATAAAATTATTTTGGCTTTGGGTGAACAAAATCTATTTCCTAAAATAGACCCTTCATAGATATACCTATTGAAGCTGTCATTGTTAGTTCTAATTTTTATTATCAAATTGGAAGAATCATTGAATTATTCTAATCATCCTACTATGCATGATTAAAAATAAGACTTTAAGGGTAAGTCTCTTGAAGATCACTGTAAAATATACAAATTGCTACCTAAATATACTGGATTTTATAAAATTTCACTCGCATTCTATAAGATTTGTGTACATTAAAAAAAATTACTGTATTATTGATTCAGTACAGACTCTGCTACAGAAATTGTCAAAGCCCATTCACTGTACGATTAGAGCAGGTCAGGCTGGATAAATATCCTGGTTCTTATAGTTTTCTATGTTCCTATTTTAGGGTGATCCAGGAGTCCCAGGTTTCAAAGGAGAAGCTGGACCAAAAGGGGAACCGGTAAGGTTTTATTTCTTTTCAATGATAAGGGGAACATGAATGTGATCCTAGAGTATAAGCCCCAAATACTCAAGTATTTAAAAGGATGATAAAGAGAATTATACTTTTTGATGGAAACAGTTCACTTAATATAATTTAAAGTTTGTGACTAACTGGATTCTTTCGACTGTAACTCGATTGCTGAATGGATGTCTCTGTTACCTGTCCTTCTGTTTTCAATAGGGGCCACATGGTATCCAGGGTCCAATCGGCCCACCTGGTGAAGAAGGCAAACGAGGTCCCCGAGGTGATCCAGGAACAGTTGGTCCTCCGGGCCCAGTGGGAGAAAGGGTAAAATTTGAATAACAAAATAAATTCTTATAGTTGTGGGGAGATTACTCGAGGAACTTTTGGGAAACTGAGGAAAACTAGGGCAGTTAAGAGAAATGCTAGCAGGTATATTACACAGTTCAGTATGGCTGTCTGTGAATTAAGGGAGCCAATCATTGTTTAGTCATTCATTCAATAATATTGATTGAACAACTGCTTCGTGCCAATTTTGATACACGGTGCTTGGGACACATCAGTGAACAAGAGTGCTATGGTTCCAGCTTCCATGGAGGGCTAGTAAATAATAGTTTAGTGGGGAGGGAAGCAATAAACAAGTCAACATATAAATAAAAATAAAATCACACATTTAATTTTTTAAAATTATTTATTTTCATTGGAGGCTAATTACAATATTGTGGTGGTTTTTGACATAGATTGACATGAATCAGCCACAGGTGTACATGTGTCCCCAATCCTGAACCCCTCTCCCACCTCCCTCCCCATCCCACCCGTCTGGGTTGTCCCAATGCACCAGCCCTGAGCACCCTGTCTCATGCATCGAACTTGGACTGGTGATCTGTTTCACATATGGTAATATATATGTTTCAATGCTATTCTCTCACATCATCCCACCCTTGCCTTCTCCCACAGAGTCCAAAAGTCTATTCTTTACATCTGTGTCCATTTTGCTGTCTCACATATAGGGTCATTATTGCCATCTTTCTAAATTCCATATATATGCATGAGTATACTATATTGGTGTTTTTCTTTCTGACTTGCTTCACTCTGTATAATAGGCTCCATTTTCATCCTCCTCATTAGAACTGATTCAAATATGTTTTTTTCTTTAATAGCTGAGTAATATTCCATTGTGTATATGTACCACAACTTTCTTAACCATTTGTCTGCTGATGGACATCTAGGTTGCTTCCATGTCCTGGCTATTGTAAACAGTGTTGCAATGAACATTGGGGTACATGTGTCTCTTTTAACTCTGATTTCCTCAGTGTAATCACACTTTTTACATTTAGAGAATAACAGGGTGATGTGGTAGAGAGTAACCATATGACAGTCATGTATCATTAGATTAGGTATCTAGGAAATGAGATTCTTTGAAAAGTTGGCACCTAGATAAGATCTATAACATAAGGATGAGCCAGCAAGAAACTTGAAAGAAAAAACCTTTTTTAGCAGAGCAAGCAACAAATGCAAATCCAGGAAGCCTGAAAAGGTTGAGTGACTTCAACGATCAGAAAAAATTGCTGTGACTGGACTATGATGAAACTGGTCTGCAAGGGAGATTAACATTATCACCTTACTTTTGTATAGAATTTCAGAGAATATAAACAGTTTCACATCCAAGACAATACTAATGCCTGCAATCACTGGCACTGTGATTATCAAATGTGGTACCATTTTTTTGCCTCTTGTCTCTGTATCTAGGTATCAGTTTTTCTCGAAGTTTGATTTTACAGTGAAGCATTAGAATATTTCTTGATTTGAATAATTTTGGCTCAGTACATATATATATATTTCAAAATTTAAAGTTTCTTCCTGTTTAGTCAGGTTACTTTTTTTTATACATATCTATTGCTGTGTTGGCTTGATCATAGCTCCTATAATCTTATAATACTAAGAATAAAAATTACCCATTCATTATATGTTACATAAACACCCACAGTTGAGAATCATGCTTTGGTCACTTGCAGGGTGCTCCTGGCAATCGTGGCTTTCCAGGCTCTGATGGTTTACCTGGACCAAAGGTAAGTTTATCCTGTCAAGACTGACACTCATGTGGGTATTGTTGTAAAAGATGCCATTGTCCGGAGTGGTAATCTAGCTTTGGCTCACGTGGGTTCTGGATCTAGAAAAGGGTTGGACACAGATATTAGACCTAATGCCAGATCCCTCTTGTACAATTTCTTCATTATAGAGGCCTCAGGGAGAAGGATGATATTTGGAAGTATATTGAAGTTCCTGAAAAGAACAGACCATAAATCTTTCCTTTAGCTGATGTTGTTTGTTTCCTTTCTTTAGAAATGTAGACTCTTTTAAAATTCTGGGGTTTCTAAACCCAAGTTATTGGAGTGAGGCTTTAAACACAACTCTCATTAAATAATGTTGGAAAACCTTTATTCCAAGGAATCCAAATGTGAATAAAATGTGAAGTGACATGGTTTACAAAGAGGTCTTTGTACCCACTTTGACCAATTCCTTTATACTAGTGGTTTGATTTATAAAACAAGGGTTTTACATACAGTTGCTTTTGTTTGCCCACATTCATTTTCTTCCTGATGTGTTCTACTTTGCTTTGGAACAGGGCGCTCAAGGAGAGAGGGGTCCCGTTGGCTCTTCAGGACCTAAAGGAGGTCAGGGGGATCCAGGACGTCCTGGTGAACCTGGGCTTCCAGGTGCTCGGGTAAGAACACAGCAATTTTTTGCTACATCAACCCAAGGGATATGCTCCTGAGAATCCATTTTTAAAGGTTTTTTAAAGGTTTTATTTTTTAGTAACTTGATTTCACAACTTGGAACATTTTTTTTTTTTATGGATTTGGCTTTATTCCTTATGAATTGTTTGTTATTTTTATCATGTATAGAAAAAACTAGTAACTTCTAATCCTTTTTCAAAGGAGTATGTATTAGTAACTTTGCCACTTGATTAAAAAAAATCCAATTTATCAATTTTTATAATTTTCCTTTATTCGCTGATAAACAGCAATTTGACTTTTACCAGAGAGTGTTCCTGGTAAATTTCATTTTAACAAAATGTCATTTGAAAATTCATTCGAACTATGTAAATACTCATATTCAGTTGTTAACAATGCCCCTTAAAGAGAAAAAATTATACAAAAGTTGCTTGGAACGATACATTTGGCTCAATGTAAGTTCTTTATCTTTAACCCTGGGTTAGAGATAGGAGTAAAAGTCTCCTACAACCCTTTCTCTCTCCTTCTATGTGAGAACCAGTCCTTGGGTTCCTCTGCTTTGATAATCTTCCTTAGATACCTGATAAGGGTGCAGTGCCTACTGAATGGCCAATTACTTTTAGTAAAACTGACCCCTGATTATAGATTTTAAACTTGGAGGACTCTGAAGGGTATTAAGAACATGGTAGGAGGCATAGCTATTGTATTTCTTGAGTTTGCAGAGACTTGTACCTGGGCCTTCACCTTGCTAAGACTGGTAAGCTAAGTCCAAGGTGCTGTTAAAAAAAAATTGGCTACCTTGAGATTTCAAACCAGGGTGGCCCCTTGCACTTCCCATGTGGATGGATTTCCTCACATGGGGCCTCCCATGACAGGAGGCTTAGAGACTGGCCCTGCAGGCTGTGCCGTGTGGACTTCTCCCAATGGAGGGTTCCACCTGGGGTACCTGTTGGCACATTGTGTTGTCTGTCCTGTATCCTCTGAAGCCAGTTTGGGTGAAGTCCATGATGGAGCTCTGAGTTTGCCGAGAGGAGCCTAAGGCTCCCGAGAGTGTGCCCTGCAAAACAGGACTGGATCTTTTAAATGCAGTGCTATTTCTATTCTTTAGAAACTTTGCTTCAGCGGTAGGTCAGCAGTAAACTGACAGTTGCTTTTAACTTTTAGGGTCTGACAGGAAATCCTGGTGTCCAGGGTCCGGAAGGAAAACTTGGACCTTTGGTAAGTGATTTAAACAAAAGTCCACCACCATTAATATTTCTCAGTGGACATGCAGCTTAAATTGTAAGATCCTTAGTTAAGGCTAATGTATGTTGAGCAAACTTTGGGAGATAGGAAAGGATGGGGAAGTCTGACGCACTGCAGTCTATGGGGTTGCAAAGAGTCAGACATGACCTATCAACTGAATGATAACAATGTTTTTGATTACGTGGGTGCTGATCACGTCTGAAATACACCCTCCCCTCCTGGAAGCAAATCCTAAGGCTCTGATCATTTTCAGATTGACCAAAAATTGATCACACATTGAAATAAATGTTTGAGATTGTGACTGCTTCTCTGACATAAATGAAAAAGTTGAAATGATGTATTTATGAATATTGGTAGAATTTGTCTATTAGTAGCAATCTTGTTTCTTGATATCCTTCCAATCTTATACGTTTAAGAGATAAATAGGTATAAAGTTTGATAACTCACATATTCTGGGCCCTTCCTTTATATTGTACATGTGAAACAGAAGTCCTGAGTTTTCATTACACATAAGAGTAAATGAAAGAAGAGAAAGATTTCCCCTATTAATATGAGTGTAAAGAGATATAAAGATGAAACTTGTATATAGAGTAAGAATTAAGTCTCTGTTCTAAATATTAAAATATCTCAGCAGGTTTATTTTTAATACTCAACTATTCTGATTAGCTAACATAAAAATATAGGATAATTGAAAGCTTATATATCTTTTATAGTATGCAAAAACGAGTGCCAGTTTGGGCGATGTGACATTTATAGAGAACTGATGATGTGAAACTTGCATTGCTCCTGTCAACTTTGTAGGGTGCTCCAGGAGAAGACGGCCGGCCGGGTCCTCCAGGCTCCATAGGAATCAGAGGGCAGCCTGGGAGTATGGGTCTTCCAGGCCCCAAAGGTAGCAGCGTAAGTACCGTGTATAATGTTTGCCATCTCATCATAATCTTCACTTGCCATAACAACTGTCAATTAGCAAACTGATTGAAACTTAAGTTAGTTTGTATTGATTCTCTAGGGTGATCCTGGAAAACCTGGAGAAGCAGGAAATGCTGGTGTTCCTGGGCAGAGGGTAACTACCCATTTTCTGTTAAAGAAAAAAACAAAATGGAATTATCCAAATTCTCTTGGCCTCACCTCATATATTATCTCTCTGTGATGCTAGGGAGCTCCTGGAAAAGATGGAGAAGTTGGTCCTTCTGGTCCTGTGGGGCCCCCGGTAAGTTTTATTGAGAACATATTCACATTACATTTTTCAATGATGGTTGTCTTATCTGTAATACTTGACTTTACAAATGGATAAGTTTCAGGGGGAAGCAAATAAGAAAGTGCAAGGTGAAAGAATTTCAGTTATATCTTTTGAGAGCTGAAATAAAAAGGCATCTCCTGCCTTATTATTTTAAGCTTCTATGAATACTAATGGCAAAAGCTACCTCATCATCTCTATGTTGTCACAGCTGAAAAATATAGCAACTAAGAAAATATTTTAGTTTGACAAATATTTTATAATGTATTTTATTTAAAATATGTAAATATTCAATTATGCCTGTTTTTCTAATATTATACATTACAGAAATTTATTTAAGCTGGAAGATAATTATGAATAATAATAATAATTATGTTATATATAATTATGAATTATTATGATAGAAGTTATAATTATATAATATAAACTTATATAAATTTATTACTTCCTACTTAGTCCTCAAAGGAATAATATCTCTTGAGGTTTATTTTCATCCTAGGAGTCTAAAATTGTGTTTATCAGAAATATTTGGCATGTTTATTTGTTTTGACCTGGGACAATTTAAATATCTTTCTAAAATGTTAGCTTTGCTTTCTTTAGTTACTCTAGTTTTGAAAGTTTGATTAATACTTCTTATAACACTGAGAAACTACAATGGAAACATTAGATTGGATACATAAGAGTAATGAATTTGTCTGTGCCCAATAGTCAGTTTTCCCACAAATTTTACAGTTGACTCCAGACATTTATGTTTGGATAAAAAAATGAACACATTATCTGTTTCTTTGCTGGCTTTAGGAGGTATTTTCTCACCATCAAGGACTTCAAACAATACCATTAGGTGAATTTTAGGACTAGTTTATTATCTGGCTAAAGTGAAAAACTTGTGATTGGAAGAAATGCAAAGAAATATGAATACTTGGGTAGTTCACGCAGAGAGGAAGCGAGTAGATCTGGCTCCTGGTGTTCATGGTTTCCTTTTCTTTGTGACTCAGGGTCTAGCCGGGGAGAGAGGAGAACAGGGTCCTCCAGGCCCCACTGGCTTTCAGGTACGCACTGACTCCAACTTCCCTTTCTACTTCCCCTGATAAAATGCTTTTTCTTATGAAAGGATATGGTTGAATGATGTGAAATTCTATAATTTTCAAAGAAGCAACTCCTCTTTTAGTAAAAAGGATAGACATTTGGATGAAATCAAACATTTTTGTTCAAAAAACAGGAATAGACTTCCCTGAAAAACTGACCAAAACCCAAACCTTTTAACAAATTAAAAATTATAAAATGCTTTTGATAGCTCAGTAGGATTTATTTAACTATATTAAGGCTTAACTAATGTATTGGTATCTAAAATTTTTCCTTTAAATTTTTATGTTGTGTTGAGGTATAGCGGATTAACAATGTTGTGACAGTTTTTAAAGGGTGAAGGGGCTCAGCCATAATTTTTTGTTGAACAAATTTTCATGATTTATCTAAATATGTTAGTAGAATATTTAATAGCATTGGGTGATCATCATTTGGGGAAAATTTTTCAGGCTAACTTTCCATATTTATTCTATCAACCTAAAATGTTGCTCTGAGAGCCATTAAATGCTTCACTAATATAAAGAAACTATTGCTACATTGTCATTTTGCTAAGTGGTGTGCAAATGTAAATCTACACCCATAAAAGGATTAGCTGCTGTGTTATATTAGAGGGTATAGGTTTCTAGTTTTGTTGTGCTCTACTTTTGTTTAAACAGTATCATTTGCTTGAAAATAGTAAGGGAGCTCCATACATTGTAAAGGGTGAAGGGTTAACACTAGTGGCCTATTAATTTCCATGGAGACACAGGTTTATATTCTTACTTTTATTTTAGGGGCTTCCTGGTCCTCCAGGGCCTCCTGGGGAAGGTGGAAAGCCAGGTGATCAGGTAAGTTTTTGAATAATAAGAGTAGTAATTCTAAAAATTTCTGACTTATAGTATCACTTACTATGTGTCAGGTTTTGTTCTGCTTTGCTTGAAATTAATTACTGTTTTAAAACCTCAAAATAACTCTTATGTACTAGGTACTATTATAATGTCCATTTTCTGTTCAGGTCAGTTCAGTCACTCACCTGTGTCTGACTCTTTGTGACCCCATGAACAGCAGGATGCCAGGTCTCCCTGTCCATCACCAACCCCAGAATTTACCCAAACTCATGTCCATTGAGTCAGTGATGCCATCCAACCATGTCATCCTCTGTCGTCCCCTTCTCCTCCCAGCCTCAATCCTTCCCAGCATCAGGGTCTTTTCAAATGAGTCAGCTCTCCACATCAGGTGGCCAAAGTATTGGAGTTTCAGCTTCAACATCAGTCCGTCCAATGAACACCCAGGACTGATCTCCTTTAGAATGGACTGGTTGGATCTCCTTGCAGTCCAAGGGACTCTCAAGAGTCTTCTCCAACACCACAATTCAAAACCATCAGTTCTGTGCTCAGCTTTCTTTAGAGTCCAACTCTCACATCCATACATGGCTACTGGAAAAACCATAGCCTTGACTAGACGGACCTTTGTTGGCAAAGTAATGTCTCTGCTTTTTAATATGCTGTCTAGGTTGGTCATAACTTTCCTTCCAAGGAGTAAGCGTCTTTTAATTTCATGGCTGCAATCACCACCTGCTGTGATTTTGGAGCCATCCCCAAAAAAGTCAACCACTGTTTCCACTGTTTCCCCATCTATTTGCCATGAAGTGATGGGACCAGATGCCATGATCTTAGTTTTCTGAATGCTGTGCTTTAAGCCAACTTTTTCACTCTCCTCTTTCACTTTCATCAAGAGGCTCTTTAGTTCTTCTTCACTTTCTGCCATAAGGGTGCTATCATCTGCATATCTGAGGTTTTTGATATTTCTCCCAGCAGTCTTGATTCCAGATTGTACTTCCGCCAGCCCAGCATTTCTCATGATGTACTCTGCATTAATTAAGCTACATTAATTAAGTTGATTAAGCAGGGTGACAATAAACAGCCTTGACGTATTCATTTTCCTTTTTGGAACCAGTCTGTTGTTCCATGTCCAGTTCTAACTGTTGCTTCCTGACCTGCATATAGGTTTCTCAAGAGGCAGGTCAGGCGGTCTGGTATTCCTGTCTCTTTCAGAATTTTCCACAGTTTATTGTGATCCACACAGTCAAAGGCTTTGGCATAGTCAATAAAGCAGAAATAGATGTGTCTCTGGAACTCTTGCCTTTTCAATGATCCAATGGATGTTGGCAACTTGATCTCTGGTTCCTCGGCCTTTTCTACAAACCAGCTTGAAGATCTGGAAGCTCATGGTTCACGTATTGCTGAAGCCTGGCTTGGAGAATTTTGAGCATTACTTTACTAGCA
>SJYT01053636.1:59046-98068 GCA_006410635.1 Cephalophus harveyi
CCTACTTTCTTCAATTTACGTCTGAATTTGGCAATAAGGAGCTCATGATCTGAGCCACAGTCAGCTCCCAGTCTTGTTTTTGCTGACTGTATAGAGCTTCTCCACCTTTGCCTGCAAAGAATATAATCAGTCTGATTTCGGTGTTGACCATCTGGTAATGTCCATGTATAGAGTCTTCTCTTGTGTTGTTGGAAGAGGGTGTTTGCTATGACCAGTGCATTCTCTTGGCATAACTCTATTAACCTTTGCCCTGCTTCATTCAGCATTCCAAGGCCAAATTTGCCTGTTACTCCAGGTGTTTCTTGACTTCCTACTTTTGCATTTCAGTCCCCATATAGTGAAAATGACATCTTTTTGGGTGTTAATTCTAAAAGGTCTTGTAGGTCTTCATAGAACCATTCAACTTCAGCTTCTTCAGCATTACTGGGTGGGGCATAGACTTGGATTACTGTGATATTGAATGGTTTGCCTTGGAAATGAATAGAGATCATTCTGTTGTTTTGAGATTGCATCCAGGTACTGCATTTTGGACTCTTTCATTGACTATGATGGCTACTCCATTTCTTCTGAGTGATTCCTGCCCACAGTAGTAGATATAATGGTCATCTGAGTTAAATTCATCCATTCCAGTTCATTTTAGTTTGCTGATTCCTAAAATGTCAATGCTCACCCTTGTCATCTCCCGTTTGACCGCTTCCAATTTGCCTTGATTCATGAACCTAACATTCCAGGTTCCTATGCAATATTTCTCTTTGCAGCATTGGATCTTGCTTCTATCACCAGTCACATCCACGACTCGGTGTTGTTTTTGCTTTGAATCTGTCCCTTCATTCTTTCTGGAGTTATTTCTCCACTGATCTCCAGTAGCATATTGGGGAGTTCCTCTTTCAGTATCCTATCATTTTGCCTTTTCATACTGTTCATGGGGTTCTCAAGGCAAGAATACTGAAGTGGTTTGCCATTCCCTTCTCCAGTGGACTACATCTGTCAGCCCTCTCCACCATGACCTCTCTGTCTTGGATGGTCCCAGATGGCATAGCTTAGTTTTAGAGTTAGACAAGCTGTGGCCTGTGTCATCAGATTGGCTAGTTGTCTGTGATTGTGTTTCAGTCTGTCTGCCCTCTGATGCCCTCTCTCAGTGCCTACCCTCTTATTGTGTTTCTCTTACCTTGGGCGTGGGATATGTCTTCACAGCTGCTCCAGCAAAGCGCAGCCACTGCTTTAGCAAAGCGCAGCCGCTGCTCCTTACTTTGGACATAGGGTAGCTCATTTTATAGGTGAGGAAAATAAGGCACATAGATATTAAGTTATTTTTCCAAAATCACATAGCCAAAATGATGTCAAGTGTTTATAGGATTGTGTTATTAATCACTAAATATATCTTATTGGAACTATAGGGTTTTACTGGAGACTTCATAAACAGTTATGAACAGAAAATTACCATTTTATTTATATCATTTTACCAACATGTGGGTTTATGTAATTTATTTTTCTTGGAGTGATTTATTCATTCATTTAACTTTTAAACAAATATTTGCTGGGCACTCTATGCTAAGCTCTACTGAACTTTGGCCTTAACCAACTGAATAAATGAGTTGGACCTTCCCTTAATATTTATTTTAATAGGTTACAGAAAGTATAGAAAGACAGTTATGACAATAGTGTGTTTTAAGTGCAGTGGTAAGGGAGGCACTGTGTATGTATAAATCTAGAGGATGCACCTAATTCAGACATTGGGGGTTTAGAAAAAGTTTCCCCAACAAAGTATTATCTTTTATGTAATCTGAAGGATGAATGATGGTAAGTCGGGAGGAAGGAAGTTAAGAAAATATTCTAGGAAATGGAAACAGCAAGTGCTTGCTGATCAAATTTAGGCTCTGAGAATTTTTGGTAGGTCAGAAATATTGTATACAACTTGAGGAGGGTGAAGATAAGGTTAGAGGATGACAGGGAATGTTTTGAGTCTAATTTGTTCTTATTACTAGAGTAATGGGAAGGTAAGGAGGGCTTTTAATTAGAGAGAAATACTGTGAGATTTGGGCTTTAGGAAGATCATGCCACAGTGCAGACAGGCATTTAAAGGGATAAAACTGGAGGCCTACTTAATACAGTTATTATTTGTATTAAATACAAATAACATTTGTATCCTTATTACAATACAAAATTGTACTTGTGACAAATTTTCTTTTAGTTAAGACTTTTAACATAGTCATGATTGCATTAATTTGAACTTACAGTTTCTAGTAGAGTGTGTCTGTATTCTATGTTCAAGAAATATTTAGTAAATTGAATTAAGTTGGTTCTATTTAAAAGATCAGTACTTCATTAGTTTTAATTTCACTTTCCTCTGCTAAAAGTTTTTCACAGTCCATTAGGAAATTAAATTCTTTTGCTTTAACTGTCACTAAGTAATGTACTATCTTTGTGAGATAATATTTTGCCTGTGCTCATTGCCAAAAAATAATCATCCAGGTATTTCCATATCATATATATGATATCCCCTCATTTATAAAAGTATACACATTTTTCTTTATTCAATATTATGGACTTAGTCAGATGTCCAATAACGTATTAGAAGAAATTAGGTATATGGTCTGGAAAACTTTCTAATAAATATCTAAAATTTAGTTAAAGTTTTTCATTTTAAAAAATGTATTTTATAGGGGGTTCCTGGAGATCCTGGTGCAGTTGGCCCATTAGGACCTAGAGTAAGTATTTTTTTCTTCTTTTTTTTCTTTTGATTAACTGTGTTTCCATTGGCTTCAGTTTATAAAACCATCTTTCATCTTAAACTTGGCTGTATTTTAATCATTGCAGTTCTTTTACTTGATGAAAATCAGTCTGATGAGAAACAGTCTGTGCTGTTAAGCCAGCATATGCTTACTTCAAGTTCATTTCTTATCACTAAATTATAAAATTGAGTCTTAATCGTTGCTCATTTCTAAATTTTCCCCCAGAAATCACTTCAGATTTCTGGAAACAAATTTAAATCCATTTTCAGATCAAGCACTGAGACTGCTTGACATTTCTGTGTTGTGTAGGGAGAACGAGGAAATCCAGGGGAAAGAGGAGAACCAGGAATAACTGGACTTCCTGGTGAGAAAGGAATGGCTGGAGGACATGGTCCTGATGGTCCAAAAGTAAGTGTGGTAGTGAGCTCAGTATTTTTTATTAATTTATTTTTTTAATTGTTAAAAATATTTTATTTCAAAATATTTGCTTTACAATATTGTGCTGATTTCTAATTTACTGATCAATAAACACATGATGGTACTAGAATTTATTTATTTATTTATTTATTTCTCTTGTTTTTCCAAAGTAATTTCTTTAACAAATATTAAATATTTCTTTGACGTTAAAGAGTCAGGTATAAAGGAGTCTCTTCCTTGATGGGATTTATGATCTAGTACACGAGGCAGTGATATTTCCTCATATACAAAACCGTTTCTAAAATTTATTTATATATTTTCATAAGGACTTTTATTTATAAGCAGAGGCAAGAAATGGAAAATTGCATAATTTATTAGGAGATGTTCCTAATCATATGCTCCATTTCCCTTGTCTCAGTTTCTGTAGTTCTGCTCACTAAATATATAAAAGTATGTCATTTTTGAAATCTGAAAGTACAATGCATTATAAGGCAAAAATCAGCACCATTTCCTTTTGGGTGCCATTGTAAAGTTGATAGAAGATAATGTGGGCGTTTTCAGTGAAAACTACCAGAGCATAAATTTTTGTGATCAGACGTTAGATACCTTATCACCTTCAAGGGCCAGAGATTGTGTAAGATCTGCTTCAATTTCATTACTGAATAAGCCTGAAAACCAGCTTCATTTCATGGGTTCTTTAGTGAGAGAATGAATGTACTCTCTAAATGTAATGTCTTCTTTTTCTTATTAGAATCCTTATGATGTTGCCAATAAAAGAAAATAAAAAGGCAACTCTATCATTTTTGTTTGAATCAGTACCCAATTTTCCCAAAGAGAAAATCTGAAAACAAAGCAACAATCAAAACAGAAAGGTATTATTTAAAGAAAAAATAATGACCTCAGAGACAGTTTTCCCAAATGAAAAAATATGAACATGAGGTTGAACCATATGTAATTGCCAAGATTCTACTATTTTGGGTCTACCAAAACAGGGATCCATGTGGCTAAACCATAATATATAGATGAGCTTACTTATTGTTGGTTCATTTTAGGGCAGTCCAGGACCACCTGGAACCCCTGGAGATACAGGCCCACCAGGTCTTCAAGGTATGCCAGGAGAAAGAGGAATTGCAGGAACTCCTGGCCCCAAGGGTGACAGAGTAAGTATATTTATTTATTTTATTCATCCATTTAGATTTTCTACTGATAATGATTTTCTGGGCAGACTTTTACTTCTGCCATCCTAAGTTGCAAGTTGTTCATTCTTTCAGTACATGTACTGAGAAAATGCACAGTCCCAACATTGTTCTAGGCCCAAGGGGATGCAATGGTGAACATTAGAGATGAGACCCTGCTTTCATGAAGCTTCCATGCCAGTGTAGGAAAAAGACAATTAAGTGAATAAATGGCGTTTTGTGTGTTTTCGCAGGGTGGCATAGGAGAAAAAGGTGCTGAAGGTACAGCTGGAAATGATGGAGCAAGAGTAAGTGAAATCATTCCTTTCAGTGGCAGGGCTAGGAATCAACATCATCATTACTGCATGAACTTTCTAGAATAAGCCTCATGTTCCCATGGTGGTCAGGATTTGGGAGAATGATGAAATCTGAGATTTGACATTGCCTGCGGATATTCATTTGCTTACCTTGAATGAGAACAAGCCAAAAACATAAAGTCATTACTGAGAGAATGAAATAAGATACATTTTTATTGTGCATGTGAAATTGATGCTTTAAGCAGTGGGGCCCTCTTTTTCCTTCTCTTTATCATATTTATTCCATATGCAATGTTTCTGTTTATTAAAACGCTAATCTAATGAGTCATCTTAGACTTCCTTCCAGTATAGGCAAGTAGAGTTTTACAGAATAACCAAAGGTGTGGTAAATGTTTCTCAATATGCTAGCTGTCAGGGGTGAGAAAATTACTGCATGATGAATCATCATTAATGAGACAGAACAAGTGAAATGTAAAGAAGGATTGCTTAATGCCCTTCCAGAAATTGATGTTTAATAAGCTTTGTGTCCTCAAAACTAGAATGTATTTTCAATTCTAAGGATGATCAAACAATCAGAACGAAAATATATTTTCAGACATGAATGATTCTCTCAGGTAAGAGCAGATAGTTAATCACTCAGATAGTCAACATTTTCTGAAAATAGTTCCTGATATTTGCTAAATAGTTTCTGATTCAGTATGATTTAGTTTGCTCTTAGTTGTGATGCTGTACCCTGACAAAAGCAGTTTTGCTATTAAAAAAAGAGATGACACTGAGCCGCTGTTAATATTTTGATACTGCCCATTGAGTCACTATTAATACACTGATCATATTAACCTTTGATAAAAATAGTACACTATAGGAAAGTTTTAGCCTTATTATAATGATTCCTTTTTTCTTTTTCAGGAAAGCTAGTTAAAGGTGAAACAATTTAGCAAACTATGAAATCAAAGTATCTTTGCCTTTTAATTAAATCTAACATTCAATTCAGTATTTCAAAAGTGGTCTAAGTGAGTCTGGTTTATTGTTTGTGCTTCATATCACAGTTGGTCTGGAGTGCACAGTAAATAGTGAAGAGCTGTTTGAAGGAATGATGTGCTGTCAATTTATTTTAAGGAGAAATATCCATCTATTGCTCCTTTTAACTATTGTATACTTTGAAACTGCAGTGCAATAGGATCAAGACTTAAGCAATGACTGCTTAATTTTTAGTGAGGGAGATATGCTGTTTTAGGCAAGAAGCAGAGAATTTATCTCATTTAAAAGGGAAAAAATTTTAGTGTAGTTACCTTTATATTCAAGGCATCGCACAGTCAGACACGACTGAAGCGACTTAGCAGCAGCAGCAGCAGCATTAGGTGAATAGCAGAACATTGTTTCATTATAGATCTAGAGAATTTAAGATGATAGTTTTCTCATGTTCTTGTCTTAAAATACAACATAAAATTAAAAAGTCATTTTATTCCATAAGTTTCTTCTGTAATGCATACATAAATTAAACAGCAAAGGAATATCTGAGTTCCTTGTGAAAAAGCAATACACAAATATCAGAGAGAAAACCTGTTTTAGAAGGGCTCCAATGCTGTGCAGCAGTTTAAAAACTGCTTGTGTGTCAAGAAAACCCCACGTGTCGCTTTGCTATATTCTGAGCCAGAGAACACCCTCACCTTCAGTGCAGTGGGGTGGTTCCATTCAATTTCATCACAGAGGAATGTGGAAAACTGAGGGCTTTAGCACAATTTCACTTTTATAAAAAATAAAGGAATGAGATTTCACTGGTATAGTTTAAGAATAAAGTATGCTATACAAAATAAGAAAAGCCTCTTCAATCTATTGTCAAATTTCAAATAGAGATTAGTAAAATTAAACAAGCTAAGAAACACAGAAACATTGTTGAAAGATAGCACTGGTTTCACGCTAATGTTTGAAGACAGTGTTATGTATATAGATGAGTGAGTTGGATGAAACAGGTTGAAACGTTTTGCAGAGAAAATCCACTGGGACTTGTTTTAGACTAGATATAAACATATTGAGAATAACAGTTTTACAAAAGCAGTCATCTGTAACAAAATAGTACTTTCTTGGTTTGTTTGTTTAAACGTGGAGATTTCTGTGCATTGTTTTCCTCAATATGCCTATGTTATATTCATTGACAGGGTCTTCCAGGTCCCTTGGGCCCTCCAGGTCCTTCAGGCCCGACTGGAGAAAAGGTAATGTCAAAACTTGTTATCTTGTGGACTCAAAATTCTGAGATCTGAATGCTGGCTCTTTTTTGTAATGTTTTCTCTTTCATAAAATAATACTTTTAATTTCCTGGTTTTCACCTTTTACTTTTCTTATTACACTTTAAAAAAATTAGTGTATTATTTCTATACAGTCTATTAAGTCTATGTAAGCAGCTCATTTACTAAATAATCAGAAGCTTCTTTGAGACTTTGGACCTTTGCAATTTTTTTCTATGACCCTCATCTCTATATCACCCTTAGGAGTCTTCCTCAAGCAACATGTCTAATTTCTCTATATGTACATTTCAAGACACTACAGATTTATAAAATTGTATTTTAAAATACTATTCCTGTTTAGAAACATGTGTGAAAGCTACAGTAATGTTTGTCTTCTAGGGTTCACGTGGTGAAAATGGCCCAACTGGAGCTGTTGGTTTTGCTGGACCCCAGGTATGATTTTTAAATGTCCTGAATTTACAAATGATCGTTCTTCTTGCTACAGCAATGAATTTAATTAATTATCACTGTCATTTGTTTTGAAGGTATATTCAAGATTCTGGAAAACATAGTTTTCTACATTTTTTTTTTTTCACGTACTGGCACAAAATGGATGGATCTGCATTACTTTGAATTATATACTTACTTGTTATAATAAATAATGTGGTGACATAACTTACTTTTTCAGACTGTCTTCGGCGATCTCATTGGGGTGTTTTTTTTTTTTCTTCTTCTAAGCTTTTATACTGATTACAAATCACCATTTTATAATATATGAATAAATGATAATTATTATGAAAAATTTGTCCTTAAGTGTTGCAACCATTTCCTTATTTATTCTTTGGTGTAGGGTCCTGATGGGCAGCCTGGAGTGAAAGGTGAACCTGGAGAGCCTGGGCAGAAGGGAGATGCTGGCTCTCCTGGACCACAAGGGCTGGCAGGATCCCCAGGGCCTCATGTAAGTTTAAAGTAAAACAAGATGCAACTTGAATCCAGTGCCCACTGTTTAGACCTTGTGTTTAGACCATCTTTCTTTACTGCAGCACACTTTTGTTTGTTTCTTTCTATTTAGGGTCCTAATGGTGTTCCCGGACTGAAAGGGGGTCGAGGAACTCAGGGTCCACCTGTAAGTTGGTTTGAAGCTCTGGGAATTATGCATAACTAGTCACAGATATTTAGTACTTTATAGCCATCTTAAAGTTCCTTTGAAGCTATAACAACCAATTTTTAGTTGTATATATTGCAGTGGAAAAAAAAAAGTGCTTAACTTGGACGACAATCTGCATTAAAATTAGTTTTATGACTTTGGAGATCTGGTTGCCTCATATATAACCTAAATAATAGATTACTATGGAAGAGGGAATAAATAATGGGAGCCCACTTTATGTAATTCTTTTATAAGAAATTCTAATGTGATCCTAGTGCTCCTCTTCAATATACTTGTATACGTTCAAGATAAATGGAAAGTGGCAAGAGAAAAATAACATCCTTCCTACCAGTTAATCCAGATCCATTCACGAAAGAGGGATACAAGAAAAAAATTTATTGCTCACAAGAAAAGGGATATAAAGTCCTAGGTATCCCGGTAAAATAGGTAAGCCCCAGAAAGTATATATAACTAATTTTTATTTTAAAATTGCTTATTTGATATTATATTTCTAGGGTGCTACAGGATTTCCTGGTTCTGCCGGCAGAGTTGGACCTCCAGGTCCTGCTGTAAGTCAATTCAATAATTGAAATCACTGATAGTGGAATAATTACACACAACACATAAAAGTACACACAAATACACACATGTATGTATTATAATGATATGCACACATATATTTGAGTTATTATTTGTTCTTTTATTTAATCACTTAATGATTTGTTATCCCATGTTGACAGTTCTTGTCCCAATAATTCATACTGGTATGTTGTCAAGTGAATCATCTTTAATCATTGAATGTTTCTTTGAGGAGCTTATTTGCAAATCCTTTTAAGCGCCAATATTTGACTATTACTTCACTTGGGTACTGAACACTCACAGTATTGTGTGGTAATAATCATTCCTTTCAGTTAGGAAGAATCTCTGAGATTATCTATAATAAAAGTTATTTTTTTCATTACAAGATCAAATCAGATAAAAGAAAATACATATTCATTGTTAGTGAAGAGCCTTATGGAGTTTGAAAATTCAAGTTAATTTCAAACTTTTTTTTTTTTTTTTACAATTTCAAACCACTTTTAGTTTTTAGTTGAAGTTTAGTTGATTTATAATATTGCCAGTACACTTTTCATAATGACTCAGAGGTAATTGTCTGCAGATAATGAAATGAACCTACAGCTGTGTATTTTATTTTTTGTTTAAATCCACTGAGTGATAACAGGAAAAATGGACCTGTGAAGTGTGGGGTTCTGCTTCTGAAGCAGCTATCCCCATATTAGGTATTCTAACATGGCTTCCGCTTTGCCCTCTGGGTCTCTTTCCATGTTATGCTAGGGAGCTCCAGGACCTGCGGGGCCCCTAGGGGAGCCCGGGAAGGAAGGACCCCCAGGTCTTCGTGGGGACCCCGGGTCTCATGGACGAGTAGGAGATCGAGGACCAGCTGGCCCTCCTGGTGGCCCAGGAGATAAAGGGGACCCAGGAGAAGACGGGCAACCTGTAAGTTTGGCATCTTGGTTCTAGACTACTTCTAACTAGAAACTCATAATAACTACTGCTGCAAAGAAACTGTTTATACATTATCCCGAGCACTGTCATACTCCTTGAGTACATTGTGCCCTATAGGTTTTTAATTTACAATTCTCTACTCTAAGAAAAAGTACATGTGGTATACTTAGTGACACAAGTATAAAAATATAACAGTAATGGATATGGTATTCAAAAACTAAACAAGAAAATGATTGTTTGTTAAATATCTGTACTGAATTAAGAAAAAATTTTAAAGCAATTTACTGAATATATAAATGCCTCAACATTAATATGTCTAGGTAGAGCCCAACTTCTTTTCTTTGTTTTAAGATTTTTCTTGTCAGTTTAAAAGAAGGAAAATTGCCTGAATATTTACCTCTTTTATTCTGTCAATATTCACATTATCTTCAAGTTCTTTTCAACTAATTCTCAGCTTTAATAATGGTTTAATTGGTTTAATTCTAACCAGTTCTCACTTTTAAATAATGTTAGAGGCTCAGCATGGATTACTCATTTTGACTACTCATCTATAGTATGATTTTGTAGAACAGAATCTTAATACTAACTTAATATTACTGAATTAAAAGAAGGAAAATTGCCTGAATATTTACCTCTTTTATTCTGTCAATATTCACATTATCTTCAAGTTCTTTTCAACTAATTCTCAGCTTTAATAATGGTTTAATTGGTTTAATTCTAACCAGTTCTCACTTTTAAATAATGTTAGAGGCTCAGCATGGATTACTCATTTTGACTACTCATCTATAGTATGATTTTGTAGAACAGAATCTTAATACTAACTTAATATTACTGATTTACTATATTACTATGAGTAATAATAATACTCATACTTAATAACCTATGAAGCTGTCATCTATTATAAAGTGCTTGAGTATAGTTTTCCCTGGAGAATTTCTTATAGTTTGTCTTCAATATTAGGGTCCAGATGGTCCCCCTGGTCCAGCTGGAACTACTGGCCAAAGAGGAATTGTCGGCATGCCGGGGCAGCGCGGGGAGAGAGGGATGCCCGGCCTTCCAGGCCCAGCAGTAAGTAGCTGCACTGGTCAATACTTCATCTGATTATGTATAATATTGTTTGTGAATGGAGAATTTATCTTTTTTTTAAAATAAATTAAAAAATTTTAAAGGCACAAATAGTATTTTTTGCAGGATACAGGATGCTTGGGGCTGGTGCACAGGGACGATCCAGAGAGATGATATGGGGAGGGAGGTGGGAAGGGGGGTTCAGGATTGGGAACTCATGTACACCTGTGGCAGATTCGTGTCAATGTATGGCAAAACCAATACAGTATGGTAAAGTAAAATAAAGTAAAAAAAAAAAAAAAAAAAAAACTTTTGACTTTAAATGTCAAATTCATAAGTACCTTTGAAAAATATATTTATTTAACCCTGGGACTATAAACTTAGACAAATAAGGATATGGATTTTTGGTGACTCTAAATCTTTCTTCAAAGATTAAAAATATCCATGGAGCTAGAGAAGGGGGATAATCTCCTGGTGAGTAGGTAGCCTCTTTTTAAATAAACATGCCTAGTGGAAAAATCCATATTTCACAGTTCAGAGACTAAGTTTTCATAAACCATCAAAGGAAAGAAATAGTTGAGCTAAAGTAATACTGGAGGTGAAAGTGGGGTGAACTATAAAGAAGGATTCTGAAAGCAATCTCCTAGTCCCTGGAGGGTGCTAAGAATTTCATATTCCCTGGAGTATGGATAAAAGTTTAACTCACTGTTAGCTTTGAAGAGATTAAATTTTACTGCTGAAAGTTTACATGCTTGAGGAAAAAGGATGATGTTTTTATATGGAATGTGGAGATAGATTTACTGTTGGGGACTTGGAACTGGGGACATGTGGGTGGACATGTGAAACCAGCAGACTGGGAGTCTAGAGCAGTCTTACTGTTATCAGGAGTGAGTCAAGGAACCTGGAATATCTGGTCTCCCAATAGTGAGATCAAACTGTCAGGATACAGAAATAAAGTGAGGCGACTAAGCAGAAGAGTAAGGATGAGCATGTCTTAGTGACACAGATTCAAGACGGGCATCCAGATCTGAAAATAGCACTTCTGAGTAAAACCCAAAATGCACCTGAATTGGTGCTAAGGATGGTGCCATCGATACATCAGGATGGGTGTGCTAAGAAGCGGGCGCACCTCTGGGAAGGTCCTGCAGGGATACTGCTGTTGCGTGATGACTGACAGTTATTACTCTAGAGGGAGACACTGCGTGCCATTTAAACAGAGCCTTTATGTGAACTGTCCCCTCGAGCTTCTTCAGAAGTGGCTGACATATTTATACTTTATTTCAGGGCACACCAGGAAAAGTAGGACCAACTGGTGCCCCAGGAGATAAAGGTCCACCTGGACCAGTTGGGCCCCCGGGCTCGAACGGCCCTGTGGGGGAACCGGGACCGGAAGTGAGTACTGCAGTGGAGATCAGCCTCCCCTCCTTATCTGGGTGTTATGGGGACGTTTTTGAAATTTAGAAATTAATTTAGAAACTAGAAATTGTACATTTGACCTGAAGGAAGTTTTCTAGTGCTGTTTTTTGATGTGCTTTTCTTCCCTAGAGAGTTGACTAAATGATGACGTAAGGAAAAGGTAATGAGGTCGGTGTCTTGCACTGGCCTTCCTCTAGGCAGGAGCCAAGTATTTTAGTTGGTTTAGGTTGCTGCCAAATTGTTTTGAAGGTGAAAGGTTACAACTGTTTATCTTTTCTCTTGTTATTATTTCCTTCTGTAATGGCATATTTGTCAAAATTGCTAAGTTTTATGGTGATAGGATTAATATAATTGTTAAAGTTTGTGAAGAGGGCCAAGTCAGTAGAGATCATTTTATTTAAATATCCTTATATATAACATTTTGGATATCTAGTTCCCTTAGGCTCTTTTGAGAGGAAATCAACTTTTGGAAGGTGATTTGAAAAGTTACAGGTTGAAATTTCCTCTTTTCAGTGCTTTAATGAGTAAATTGCCAAACATTTAGTGTCACGTTTTCTTGAAAGAAACAATTAGTGCCTTTCAGAGCAATTTTTGTTCAAATGGTAAAAATATAGTTCTGTGGGAAAAAAATCAAAATAAAATAGGAAAAGGAAGACTATATATTTTAAAATGTAACTTAATGTCCAAACACAGATACTTTATTTTTAAATTTTAAGGATATTATTTGGGTAAGTAAAAGTGAGGGAAACCATTCACTGGTAATATAAAGAAAACAAAATACAAGGATTATAATTGTTGTCTATTTATTTTGAATAATTTGATTTTTTAAAATAAAAATAAAAAAAAGATGAATTTAGACTAAGTGTAGGAGGCACAGTAAAAGAAATGTCTGGGGGCTTCTCTATTCTGTCTGGTTGTAGCTCCTCTGAGTCCACCACTGAAGAGGTTGATTAAGCCAATGAGTATAGATTTAGTATGTTTCACAGCAAACATTGATGAGCCCAAATTTGTAGCAATTCCAGGACAGTTTTAAAGTTGAACTGCTATGGTAAATAACTGGGCATCCTTAATTCTTGACTAAGAAATATGTACACAGGGAAATGAAATAACATTGTACTTTATAAGCACTGTACTGTAAGTGGAAAATAGTGTCTTAAATAAAACTATTTAAAATTGGCACCAAAAGTATAAGAATGTGTTAATAATTTTACAAGCAAAGCCGAATAATAGAAATATGGCAGAAACTTTCTTCTACTGAAGTTTCCATAAATGCTAATTTGTAATGTGGAATAGAGGTGGAAAATATGCTGTAATTTTTCTGGCAATTGAAATGTGAATTTTTTTATTACTCAGTTAATTCATTTTTCAAATATGATTCTTTATAGGGTCCAGCTGGTAATGATGGTACTCCAGGACGGGATGGTGCTGTTGGAGAACGTGTAAGGGCAATTTCACTGATCATAAAATCTGAAATAATGTGCATTTGAAATCTCTGTAATACTAAAGAGTAAAAAAACTATTCTTTTTTATCTTGATTCTTTACGTAATTAGCTATGTAATCTTGAACAACTTTTCTGAACCTCAGTTTTTAAATACTTTAAATGTGATTAATATTTATATCATTGAGCACTTATGTTTTAAATATCATGTTCAAAGCATCTCATAGGCTCTCAAAGAGAGGGAAAGAAAGAGTTTTGAGGAATCCTGGGGCAAGGGCCCCACTCCATCTTCTGTAAAGCCAAGGAAATGCAGATTCTCTTGGGATCTAAGTTTTTCCCAGGGTTGGTATATATTGTCCAGTGTAGTAGTCTTCAGAGGTTTTGCTGATGTACCCCCAAAATAATTTTGAAAATCTCTGAACCCCTGTGCGTATTTTAAGTTACCATCACATTTTATTTTAATCAAAAGTTTTGATAGTTATGTTGGGTCACTTCTTTTCCCTCACATTTTGTCTCCTTGTAGCAAAGAATTGAAACAACAGACCAAGACAGCTCAAGCAGGCCCACAGTACACTCTCAGAGCAGACCAATCCTGTAGGAGTGGCCTGCCGCATTTTAGGGTTTCCTTTTTGTGTCCTTTGTTCCCTGTCCTAAGGAGACCCTGGAGCCTGACTGGTTCTGTCCCATGAAAAATAGGGCTGGTATCCAAGACCAATCACGGAAGGAAATGCAAATATGGTATATGGTCAGCCAATCAGGGAAGGGGGAGTGCCTGGGAATGTTTTCTTGCTGGAGATCTTCACTCCAGCCTGAAGTGGTTTCCCATTTTCATGGGCTTTGTCTTTTCTTTGCCCTCTGGATGTTTCTTCTAGGCGCTACTGTCTGTAATTGCTATCTTGGACTCCTTTTTCCTGTTCTAACTGTCTAATAGTTACAAAGGAAGTAGTTCTGGTAAATTCTAAATGTATATGTGCTTTCATCATATATATTTTTTAAAGTCTTGGAGTTGCCAATTCAGCTTATTCAATGTATTCTATTACATGTCCATTCTCCCACCTAATTGCCAAAGTTTATCCAGTTGCCAAACTAATCAGCCAAATAAGACTTAACTTCTGTTAGAAAAAAAGATCTGGCTCCATTCTTCAAGTTAAATAATTATATTAATACACATTCATGTGACTATAATTTCACCTCTGACTTCTTAAAGAGACAAGTAAGATTTGGAGTCAAGTAAGACTGGGCAAAATAAAGAGCAGCTTTTCTTTCCAAATACCTCCTTGTTTTATTATCAAGTGAACTGTGCATTCTGGAAAAGTCCCTTAGTTTGATGCCCAGTGGGGTTTATTCCTTGGAGCATTGTGCTGTATTAAGGTTGCGGATGGTATGATATATGCTTTTATTTCATAAAATGGGAGAAGGGTGATGATTAAAGAGGAAGTAGGAAAAGATCTTTCAAATCAGTTTTCTGAAAGAAGGCATATGAAGTTGTAAACTTGGAAAGTGGTTTCCTTAGAATTTTCCCTATTTTCACATTCTGGAAAATTTTTGTTTATGCTATACTAAAAGTACAGATACCCCAGTGAGTCTAAGTCACATGCTGAATTCTGGAGGTGACCACTTCCATAATCCAGCAATTTTGACTTTGGGAAAAATAGGATGAGAGTGAAGGGACAGATGATATTGGGGGAAAATATCTTACCCTTTTCAGTTTGATTTATTAATATGTAAATATAAGTAGAACATTTAAGTAATATATTAATTAATAAATAGAATGTTTTAAAAGGTGTGTTTTTTCCTTTCATGAATAATGTAAGCATATAGAATTTTGCTGTTTTATAGTAAATATTAAAAAGGTAATATCATTTCCCTGTCAGGGTGATCGTGGAGACCCTGGGCCTGCAGGTCTGCCAGGCTCTCAGGGTGCCCCTGGAACTCCTGGTCCTGTTGGTGCTCCGGGAGATGCAGGACAAAGAGGAGACCCGGTAAGGAGAGTCAGTTTCATATTGACACTTTTAATCAACATACTGTGTTATGAATATGCATATATGCATGCATGTGATGACATGTGTGCTTAGAATTATTTTTTCTAGTCTTAAAAATTTGATTTCTAATAGGTCTTCAAAAATCTTGATGCTTTGGCTTTCATTATCTAAAAATGTTGTGATTTGTAGGAAATGTAGTAAGTATGGATCATGTTAAATTTAAGCAAGTAATGTCTTATGTAATTAACTAAGGTGATCTTCATTCAGAGAAGTCCATTAATAAAATTGACTATAGAGATGTGATTGGGGTTATAGTGAGCACATTCTTATACCTAAGGAAATTAGCCTGATCTTATTTAGTTAGTCATAAGAGTATACACTTAGATAAACTTACACATATAGAAGTATTCAACTACAGACATATATTCTTGAATTCTAAATCTCTATAATATATCCATATTTTTTTCTTGTATTAATTTTGTGAAAATTTCTTCTAGGGTTCTCGAGGTCCTATAGGACCACCTGGCCGAGCTGGGAAACGTGGTTTACTTGTAAGTTCTTGGCTTAAAAAAAAAAATGACTTATTACATAAAATATTCTCCCAAAGGAAAATCTTAACTTTTAAGATTCATAAATGAAAATTACCAAATTCTTCAAGCCTTAGACAAAATATTCATTTAAAATAGCACCCATGAGTTTATATTTGTTTTTATAGTGTTAGTATAACTCTTCCGAATTTTACTATGAGTTATTTCAATAATCAATTAAAACTTTTAGTCACAATTTTCTCCCACAATAGCAAGGGTAACAGTGCCATTCTCTGAGATTTTCTAAAAATTAAGTAGGCAAATGAGTTTGAAAGCTCTTTGTAAACTTGAAAAGTACTATTCAAGTATATTTTATTTTTAGCTAGATCATTACATAATGATATAATCTAAATATGTGAAAGAGAATCCAAACTTTCCAAACTTTGGAAAATATCTCAGGCTAGATTAAACTTAAAATACCTCATTTTAGTCCAAATGTAGGTTAAACATTTAAATAATTGAATCTTTAGGAATCATTATTATATATACTATGCTTTTAGTGATCGCTTTCATTCCTTGAGAAAAAAAGATAAAAATTCCTAGATTAAAAATAGATTAAAATTCCTAGTAATACTATTTAGATAAGTAAATATATTAGTTCATATAAAATAAAATGCTCATGGAGAAGGAAATGGCAACCCACTCCAGTATTCTTGCCTGAAAAAAAAAAAAATTAAATAAAAAAAAAAATATTATTATATATACTATGCTTTTAGTGATCGCTTTCATTCCTTGAGAAAAAAAGATAAAAATTCCTAGATTAAAAATAGATTAAAATTCCTAGTAATACTATTTAGATAAGTAAATATATTAGTTCATATAAAATAAAATGCTCATGGAGAAGGAAATGGCAACCCACTCCAGTATTCTTGCCTGAAAAAATAAAAAATAAAAAAAAATAAATAAATAAAAAATAAAATAAAATGCTCAAAATTGTAGCAAATACAATTGCACAAAGTAAAATTGTAGATTGTAGTTTCAACAAGCAATGCTCATGCTATGACCTTATTTCTAGGGACCGCAAGGACCTCGTGGTGACAAAGGTGATCATGGAGACAGAGGTGATCGAGGTCAGAAGGGTCACAGAGGCTTTACTGGTCTTCAGGGTCTTCCTGGACCTCCTGTAAGTTATTCTTTTAAGTATTATTTGCTCTCCATGTGAAAATGCAAAGGTATTTTGACATGAACATTTCTTTGTCTATAAAATGGATGGACTTTTTGCATCTTGTTTTCATTTTAAAGAATATCTTGATGAATAAGTCATTACCTAAGTACCCAATATAATTGTTCATATGTTTGCTATAATTTTGTAGGAAAGAAATAAACCAAAAGGTTATATGCACTATTACTTCTACAGTTGTCTTTAGTATTGGTCAACTCATGTAGACATAGAGATTGATGAATGAAGTATATGCTGCTAAAGTCAATGACAGGACATTTCTAAAAACTAGAGTGGTTAAATATAGGATATAAATATTTTGGCTTTTATTTTTTTCTACTTAGGGTCCAAATGGTGAACAAGGCAGTGCTGGAATCCCTGGACCATTTGGCCCAAGAGTAAGTAACAAAATTTAACAATAAGTTGCAGGTGTAAATATTAATGCACCTGGGGACATTTTGTTAGTGATTGAGTATCATTTTCATGGTATTGAAGCTGGAGTTGGCTTCAGTTCTCTGAAGCTGGCAGCAAACATAAGAGACAAACCATTCAGCATTTACATTTTACTCCTTGGAAGAAAAGTTATGACCAACCTAGATAGCATATTCAAAAGCAGAGACATTACTTTGCCAACTAAGGTCCGTCTAGTCAAGGCTATGGTTTTTCCAATAGTCATGTATGGATGTGAGAGTTGGACTGTGAAGAAGGCTGAGCATGGAAGAATTGATGCTTTTGAACTGTGGTGTTGGAGAAGACTCTTGAGAGTCCCTTGGACTGCAAGGAGATCCAACCAGTCCATTCTGAAGGAGATCAGCCCTGGGTGTTCTTTGGAAGGAATGATGCTAAAGCTGAAACTCCAGTACTTTGGCCACCTCATGCCAAGAGTTGACTCTTTGGAAAAGACTCTGATGCTGGGAGGGATTGGGGGCAGGAGGAGAAGGGGACGACAGAGGATGAGATGGCTGGATGACATCACGGACTCGATGGACTTGAGTCTGAGTGAACTCCGGGAGTCGGTGATGGACAGGGAGGCCTGGCGTGCTGCGATTCATGGGGTCGCAAAGAGTTGGACACGACTGAGCGACTGAACTGAACTGAAGCCTGAAATATATTACTTCATAGGCCCATTTAAAATCTCTAACCTAGGGTAGATATACTCATCTGTTTGTTCATTTTCTTGCTCTATGTTTTTTGAAATTTCCATTTAATTGTACTCTTTGAGATGATACTGTAGGATTTACCATGAAGTGGAGAGAGATTTTGAGCTGGATATACTGTTTTCATTTAAGCAATTGCGATAGTTCCTCAGAAGTAGTTGGCATAAGGCTAATTAGGAAGCAAATCATAAAATGAAACAAATATTTGAAGGTTGTAGAAATTCTGCATTTAGCATTAATGCTTTCTAATAGGTCATTAATACCAAAGATAATTATTTAGGAAAATCATTAGAAAGAATTTCTGCTATATCTAAATACAGTATAAACAAGTCACACATAAAATTGAGAACAGTATATAAATTACTGAGATGTGATAAAATTCTGGAGTACAAGGACACAAATTTAATTTATGTCAAACACTGAAACTTCTGTGATTTTCTTACTCCTACTTAATTGAATTTTTAATTAAGTTTACAATATGTGAAATGAGATGAAACAGCTCCTGGCAATGAAAGTAGATGAAAGAAAATGAAAGTGCAAGCTGCTCAGTTGTTTCCAACTCTTTGTGACCCCATGGACTATACCCCAGTCCATGGAATTCTCCAAGCCAGAATACTGGAGTGGGTAGTCTTTCCCTTCTCCAGAGGATCTTCCCAACCCAGGGATTGAACCCAGGTTTCCCGCACATTTCAGGCGGATTCTTTATCAGCTGAGCCACAAGGGAAACCCTAAAAAGTAGATGACTAGCCCATTAATGTTTTAACTGACACTGGTCTTTTCCCATGCGTGGATGGTAGAGAATTCATGCATAATAAAGCAGTAAATATTAGAAAGTGCTAGAAGTCCATTTATTAGTCATTAGGAAAACAAATATGAGAAATCAGTGAGACAACTCCAAAAAGAAATAGTTCTTTGATCAGAGAAAGACCTTGTAGAGGTTTTCCTCCTAGGATCTAAAATACAGTCTTTGTTTCTTGCAGGGACCCCCAGGTCCAGTTGGTCCTTCAGGCAAAGAAGGAAGCCCTGGGCCACTTGGGCCCATTGGGCCTCCTGGTGTGCGGGGCAGCGTTGGAGAAGCAGGCCCTGAGGTAAAATCACAGAGATGCGTATGTGAGTAATGCCATCGATTCCCATAGCTTGGATTCTGTCTAAGGAAGATCTATGCAGCATGAAGGACAAAAGACTTCAGGAACTCTGAAAACAAGCCTGGAAATCAAATGTAGCTTGTCTGTATAATAGCTAATTCAAACATTTTAACACAGATTATTCAGAATACATAAAATTAGAGTCTAAGCTACCTAGGCCTTGACTTCAGTGAGAGCAATGGAGTGATATCAATGAGAGCAAATAGTAAGTTATGATTGTATTATCATTAGAGTTATGAAGATGTGGATTTGCTCTAAGTGGCAATAGACTAAATGGGAGATTTGATGAGTGGATTCATTCATGAAAATGTTGGAAATTGAAGCCTGTGAAATTAAAGCGTTATTTACTGAAAATGAAATTCAGAAAGGATTCAAATTGAAACTTTCAATAGAATATTTTAGTAGTATTGACTTGTAAAGCTTTAAATTGCTTTAGTAAGACTTTAGTTAGGCTTCTCAAAAACCAAACTTTGGGAAACAGTCTGCTCTATCTGCCATGCATGCATGTGTGTGTGTGCATGCGTGTGTGTGTGCATGCGTGTGTGTGTGTGCATGTGTGATATGAAGTTCTGCATCCCTCCCTGGTGTCTCTTCCTCTTTTGCTTTATTTTCTGTTTCTTATTCTGTCTGTCCTAATAATAATACCATTCAACCAAATATTTATTATTACATAGAAAGAATAGCCTTACATTTCCTATGGTCAAGAGAAATATTTTCTGTTTATTTCTCTAATTTTACATGGAAAACAGCTGCAGAATTGGAATACCTCTTACTTATGTGGCTCTTGATTGACTTTATCTTGCATTTTAGTGGTCCTTGATAGCAAAAAAAAAAAAATCTCTTCCCCTGAGTTTAGCATAAAGGAATGTATGGAATCATGAGATGACCTTAAAGAAAAAAAATGGATTTAATGGTTGCTTGATAGTGAGGAAATGTTTGCACTAGAACTTGATACAACTTGTCCAGACTCATTTAATGAGTGGCTGAACCAGTACCAGAACTCCAGCCTTCTGCCTGCCAGGTCTGTGCTCCCCAAGAGAGATGTGGACCACACATTTTTTCAGGTCATGGAGAATTCTCTCAAGTTGCTGAGTTTTTCCTTGGGAAAATGCAGAAGGAAATTAATAGAGAGGATCTGTTTTTCTAGTCTCTGATGTTTTGTGTGCTCATCTCCCTTTTGCTCCAGTAGTTCTTATTTGGCAAAATAATAATTATTATTAAAAGAGCTTTTTAGGCAAGGATAACTTCCTTCAGTTTTGTTTAGTAGAGATAATTTTGGTCTACCCACTAATTAATGCACATAAAAAGATTTCCTGTGATTTCCCCTTATTTAGATATGGGGGAAATTCTCTTGTGGGTGTTTCTTCATGAATTCCCTTGGTATTGATGGACAGTCTTATGGAAGTAGCACCCACAAACTCCTCTGCATCTCCTTGTACAGCCTTTGTTCATACATCCTCATAAAACATTTTAGTTGTGCCTTGCCAAAATAGTTTGAAAATGAGTGTACAGATCTATATATACCTAACATAAAATGCATTGCATCTTCACGCGTAAACATCAAAGCAAATATTTTGTGTTTTAATCTTTAAATAAAGATGCCAGCCTCCGATGCCAACTTGCAGATATCTTGTCTGAGAAACAGTTATGCATCATTTCTCATTCTTGGAATGATATAAGTAAGCAGACCAGAACCATCTAGTTAAAAAAGGACTCAAGCCACAGATCTCTCAGTGCCGTCAAATTGAGGTTTTGCATTGCAGCCCCCTTTGCACCAAGTCCCGTCAGTGCCTTTTTGTCCAATGGAAAAGCAAAAACTAAAATCTGTTTTAAATATATTTCCAATTTTTTTAAAATTAGGGTCCTCCTGGTGAGCCTGGCCCCCCTGGCCCTCCGGGACCCCCTGGCCACCTTACCGCTGCTCTTGGGGATATCATGGGGCACTATGATGAGAGCATGCCAGACCCACTTCCGGAGTTTACTGAAGACCAGGCGGCTCCTGATGACAAAAACAAAACGGACCCAGGGGTACATGCGACCCTGAAGTCACTCAGTAGTCAGATCGAAACCATGCGCAGCCCTGATGGCTCTAGAAAGCATCCTGCCCGGACTTGTGATGACTTAAAGCTTTGCCATTCTGCAAAGCAGAGTGGTGAGTAGACAGTTGGCCATTTGAGCAAAGCTCATTGTTTCTGATGTGTAATTCTCCAATGCATTCCAAAATATTTTATTTACTCCCTATTTAGTGATAGACACAAGAGATAAAATGGTGGCCAATCACAGAGTCTGAGGTTTGCTGATGGGAACTGTCACTGATATGAAAAAATATGGAGTGAGATAAATACTGTAATAGAGGACATATCCTATTAATGACCCAATTTCATGGTGGTAGTTTCATTTCCATCCAGAAGTCTTAAAATATGGGTAATTTTGTGGTGCTGTAAATGTCGAAAATACTTGCTTGAGCAAGGTTAAATATGTTTAGTTTCCTCAATAATTCTCAGTGATTTAATATGCTAATATATAGTTGGATCCTCAAGAGTAGAATACAGTTCTATTTTTAATTTTTAAAGAAACCTTCATACTGTGGAATTTAGAAAAATAGTACAGATGAACCTAGTTCCAGGGCAGGAATAGAGATGCAGACATAGAAAATGGATGTGTGGACACAGTTGGGGAAGAGGAGGGTGGGATGAATTAGGAGACTAAATGCACTCCTGGCTGCCATGTTGGCTCAATGGTAAAGAATTTGCCTGCAATGCAGGAGACACAAGTTCGATCCCTGGGTTGGGGAGATCCCCTGGAGAAGGAAATAGCAACATACTCCAGTATTCTTGCCTGGGAAATTCCATGGACAGAGGAGCCTGACAGGCAACTGTCCAGTTCAGTTCACTTCAGTCACTCAGTAGTACAACTCTTTGCCACCCCGTGGACTGCAGCACGGCAGGCCTCCCTGTCCATCACCATCTCCCGGAGTTCACTCAAACTCATGTCCATTGAGTCAGTGATGCCATCCAACCGTCTCATCCTCTGTAGTCCCCTTCTCCTCCTGCCTTCAATCTTTCCCAGCACCAGGGTCTTCTCCAGTGAATCAGTTCTTAGCATCAAGTGGCCAAAGTATTGGAGTTTCAGCTTCAGCATCAGTCCTTCCAATGACTATTCAGGACTGATTTCCTTTAGGATGGACTGGTTGGATCTCCTTGCAGTCTCAAGTCTTCTTCAACACCACAGTTCAAAAGCATCAATTCTTCAGTGCTCAGCTACAGTCCATGGGGTCACAAAAGAGTCAGACACAATTTAGTGACTAAAAAAACAGCAAATACACTACTGTGCATAAAATAGATAGCTAGTGGAACTGACTATAAAGCTCAGGGAGCTCTGCTTAGTGCTCTCTGATGACCTCGGTGGGTGGCATGGAGGGTAGGTGTGAGGGAGGTCCAAGATAAAGGGAATTTACTTATGCATATAGCTGATTCACTTTGTTGTACAGCAGAAACTAACACAACATTGTAAAGCAATTATATTTCAACAACAGAGATAGTAGAATAGAGTATGCCTTATTTCCCAGATTTATTTGAATATGGAATTCTTTTCATGTAGTTTAATGTTCTACAAATCATGCTTCAATAATCTCTGCTGCAGAATTGTGTTATGGTTATTTTATAAAATATTTTGAAATTAAAGTCTTTTATCCTAGTTGTAAACACTATGCCTAAACTTTGCAAAAGTCTATCATTTTGATTAATCTAATAAGACCTGGAAAAGAAAGATCCATTAGAGGGAATGAGGAATGAGCTATGAAATGCTTAAGTGTTTCAAATAAGTTTGAAATGATGCTGACAGGGATAGCTAAAATTGTTATCTTTGCAGAACAGGCCATTTGATTACCAAGTCTATACTTTACATCCCACCATTAATGACCCTTTAATACATATTTTATATATACATACAGACATGTATTTTATACATATATACATATATTCATATTTATTATACATATATTTCATATGCTATTAAATTATATATATTTACACATGTTTATATAAATATACATGTAATATAATCTATATACATATATTTTACATATATATACAGAGTATACATTTATACACAGATATATACATAAAGATATATGTACAAAAATGTATTTGTTTGTATATTTATTAAACTATATCTCTAGCACCAAGCACTAACTTGGTGTAGTCTTCTTCTAGGATCTCTTCTGCATGATAAGATCAATTTTTTGCACTATTTTATATTGGAGCATAGATGATTAAGGAGAAGGAAATGGCAACCCACTCCAGAGTTCTTGCCTGGAGAATCCCAGGGACGGGGGAGCCTGGTGGGCTGCCGTCTATGGGGTCGCACAGAGTTGGACACGACTGAAGCGACTTAGCAGCATAGATGATTAAGAATGTTGTGTTAGTTTCTGGTGACAACAAAGTGATTCAGTTATACATATACTTGTATCTATTATCTTTAAAATTATTTTCCCATTTAGGATAGGATGCTCCATAATTTTGAACAGAGATCAATTTTAGGGCCATTGAGGGACTTCCTTGGCAGTCCAATGGTTAAGACTCCATGCTTCTGTTGCAGGGTACATGTATTCAAGTCCTGCTGGGGGAACTTAAAGATTCCACATGCCACATGATGTGGCCTAAATTAATAAATAGGGCCAGTGAGATAATTCATAGCATTCTGATTGCAGTTTGACTCACTTAATAGTTTTGAAAAGACTTTTTTTTAAAATATTCAATTATTATTGGTTTTAAAATATTGACTTTGTAAATTTAATGAGAACTCATCCATTTTGGCAAAGCCACTTGCTCACCATGGATTATCTTTTTGGTATAATTTCTAATCTACAAAATGGGTGTGATGG
The DNA here is from genome assembly GCA_006410635.1 of Cephalophus harveyi. NCBI lineage: Eukaryota > Metazoa > Chordata > Mammalia > Artiodactyla > Bovidae > Cephalophus > Cephalophus harveyi. The sequence continues at coordinate 83,398 of SJYT01053636.1, forward strand.
TATTTTCTTCACATTTGTGTTTTGAGCCTTAGGTACATTTGGCCAGTCACCTTAGAATAGAAAGGAGAAAGGACCTGAACGCATAACACTTACTTTTTTCTTAGCTGCAGGTATTTCCTTAACTGGGAGTCACTTTAAAAGAGTGAGTTAGTCCTTAATCAGTGAGTTAGTCTTCTGTCAATTATTTTAGAGACTCATAATCATGTTTGAGATTCTTTTTATTTAGCAAATATTTTTATTTTGGAAAACAGGCGAGTACTGGATTGACCCTAACCAGGGATCTGCTGAAGATGCAATCAAAGTTCACTGCAACATGGAAACGGGAGAAACATGTATTTCAGCAAATCCATCCAGTGTACCACGTAAAACCTGGTGGGCCAGCAAATCTCATGATAATAAGCCTATTTGGTTTGGTCTTGATATGAATCGAGGATCTCAGGTAATTTAATACACTTTTTAATGTTGTATTCATTGCTTGTCTTTACTTATTGTATTTTAGTATTGACTTAGAACTTTTGCAATTATTTTTCTTGACATGTTTATTAATAATTGGAAGTGATAGATTCTCATTAGCTGCATTTGCAATATCATTGCTTAAACATTGCTATGAATTAAATTAATATAGTTTGAATGATAATTTTTCAGTTGATGGAATGTAAAAAAGTAATTATTTCTCTTATTAGCTCCTTTAATGCCTGTAACACTGCTTGTGGAGTAGAGTTGAAGGGATTTTGCCATAGCTGGAAGACAGGGATTATATTTAGCATCAGGAAACCTAGCTTACTCATACATGGATCTGTTACTACCTCTGGGACCTAGAAAGTCACTTAACCTTTTTTTTTTTTCAGTTCTGCCATTTTAAAGTAAGAATGATAATATTAATTTCATAGCTTCTGTGTGTATATAAAGCATGTGTATATAAAGTATATAGTATCTGATATTTGGTAAGTTATGGGTAAATATTAGATACTTATTATACTTTTGTAATTGAATCCCTTTGTAAACTTCATAGTTATTTAAACTTAACACTTTTATAATTATAATATTACCTAATATTTTTTCTTGAGTCTTATCCCCTCTGTTTCTTTCATGGTCCAGTATTTAGATTCTTAACTAGAATTCCACATCTCTTTGTGGCAGCTTAACTCTGCAGTTTTCTTCTCAACTCTGCTCTGGACCTTTCCTTAGAATTCATGTTCATAATAACATGGTATGAGGACATTATGGGTATATGCAGGATCTACCGTTATTTAAAGAACAGGAAAAAATTTTAAATTTACCTACCTAATTGGAATATAATTTAGTTAACATATTATGTAAAAAGTTCAAATAAGAGGTTTGAAAATAGAGCTTAAACTAGAAGATAAGTAGGAAATATCCTATAGAAAATTCTTTTTGATTATTTGTTTTTGTTAGCTAATGGAAAACTTGTAATTCATATTTCCTATAAGTATGTAACAGTTGGGTTAAAAAAAAATTTTGCCAATAGTTAAGTCCAAATTTTTATCACAATTGACAATAAAAGCAATCAGCTATTTTTGATACATGATTGACTATCCAAACCTATGCTTAAGTATATAACTTCTAAAAAGTAATATTCAATATTTTTTTAAAGAAATAGAGAAGCAAAACTCAATGTAACTTATTCTAAATTTAAAAGCTGTCTCTTATACACATCTTAGAAAATTCTTTTTGATTATTTGTTTTTGTTAGCTAATGGAAAACTTGTAATTCATATTTCCTATAAGTATGTAACAGTTGGGTTAAAAAAAAATTTTGCCAATAGTTAAGTCCAAATTTTTATCACAATTGACAATAAAAGCAATCAGCTATTTTTGATACATGATTGACTATCCAAACCTATGCTTAAGTATATAACTTCTAAAAAGTAATATTCAATATTTTTTTAAAGAAATAGAGAAGCAAATTTTAAAATACTTAAACTTTCTCTGGTGAATTATATTTGGTTTCACCACCATTTGTTTGGGATAGTAAGGATGAAGTTTCTTACTTGTGAATATTCATAGAAATTTTAAGGTATTTATATATATATATATATGGGTAGAATATCTTGTTATGTGAAAGAATAGGCGCAATACCCTTCAAAATTAATTTGTCTGAAATCAACACACATACTCACACACAGCACTATAAAACCCATCAGTGTTACATATATTGGGGCTCAGGGCAAGCTGCTCTAAACTTTGCTTCGGTGTCGCATTGATCATTTTCAGTTAAAGTCGTTTAAGTAATGCTTGCTGCAAGAAGAATGCTTTGATCCTGCTCTCTGTCTCCCTGGAAGTAGGAAATAAATCTCCCATGTGAACTCTCCCTGTACTGAGGGTAGAAAGACAACCTTATCTCCACAGATAGGGAATTTAGAACCAAGACGCCTGTATAAACAAACATCCTTACTTCCTTATTAATTTACTACCCAAGTCCAAACATTAAATTCCTTGCCAATTGTGCACCCAAACCTAGGTTTCTTTGTTCTGTCAATTCCTCTTAAATTTATTGTTTCTTTGGCTCCTACTTAGGTCCCATTTCTGTGAGACCTCTGACCTCTGTGTCCGAAGTTAAAGTTGTTTCTGTTTCTCTGGCTAATCTCTCTTGTGTCAATTAGTCCAATCACAAGAACTCAGGAAGGGTAGACATGTATAACAAAGACTCTTTTTGTTTTTCTAGTTTGTTTATGGAGACCACCAGTCACCTAATGCAGCCATTACTCAGATGACCTTCTTGCGCCTTTTATCGAAAGAAGCCTCCCAGAACATCACCTACATCTGTAAAAACAGTGTAGGGTACATGGATGATCAAGCTAAGAACTTGAAGAAAGCTGTGGTTCTCAAAGGGTCAAATGACTTAGAAATCAAAGCAGAGGGAAACGTTAGATTCAGATACATAGTTCTTCATGATTCTTGCTCTGTAAGTACTTTTGAGTCTTGCTCTGTAAGTGCTTTTGATCCATATTGATCTGGTTGAAGAAAAAAAAAAAATTACTTTGTTAAAAATACTGTTATGGCACTAGAGGTGGGGGCAAATTTACCCTGTTTATAAACACGACAGCAATTACTTGTTCCTTAGGATAAACCTGAATGTGTGTTGGTATGTGAAACACGCTAGAGGCTTTAACAGAAACATAAGACTGGATCCTTGCAGCTCTTTTGCAAACTCACTTTAGTTCTCCTGCAGATTACTTAGTTTACTTAATCTCAATTCTATGCTTAAAATTCCTGGATTCTAAAATATATAATCCATCTAAGATTATGGTCTTTCACTGATTGGCATGTCTTTCCTCTTGCATATCTGTATATATAACAAAGAAAATATTTAATGATGAATTTTGGTTTCAATCATGAAAACCAAAAACGCTTTCATAATTTATGTTGTTAGTGACCGTTTGGGAAGCTGCAAAAGAATAAAGGGCTTTTTCCCAATTTAAAGAACGAGAGAAATGCCTGCCAGCTATGACAGTATCTCATTTGATGTTGGCAGTGCTCTTACTTTTAAGTAGTGCTCTAAAAATCATTGCTTTTACGTTATAAAAATCGGAAGTCTAACATTTTTGTACTAATTTGTGTATGCTATTAACCCATTGCACCATTTAATTCCAGAAACGAAATGGAAACGTGGGCAAGACCATCTTTGAATATAGAACGCAGAATGTGGCGCGCTTGCCCATCATAGATCTTGCCCCTGTGGATGTTGGCAGTACAGACCAAGAATTTGGCGTCGAAATTGGGCCAGTTTGTTTTGTGTAAAGCAAGCCGAGATACATCGACAAAGAGCACCACCCCTACCATCAGTGACCACCACCATTCACAAGACTTTGACTGTTTGAAGCTGATCCTGAGACTCTTGAAGTAATGGCTGATTCTGCATCAGCATTGTATATATGGTCTTAAGTGCCTGGCCTCCTTTTCCTTCAGAATATTTATTTTACTTACAATCCTCAAGTTTTAATTGATTTAAAGTATTTTTCAATACAACAGTTTAGGTTTAAGATGACCAATGACAATGACCACCTTTTTAAAAAAGTAAACTGATTGAATAAATAAATCTCTGTTTTCTTCATTTCAGTGTAATGACAAAGTTGCTTAGTATTTATGAGAAAACATTTCTTCCTGGCAGATAGCTTAAAGAGTGGGGTATATAAAATCACAACACATTTATTTCATGTGGCTGCAATTGGAAAAATACAATTTTGTGACCTCTCATTTACAGATTATCAATTAAAAATGAAATCAAAATGTTTTAACCTTGTGATTGAAACTGAATGCTTGTCTTGATATTGTATAACTAACACACAGACTCTTTAAAGAGAACCATGAAAAAATATCAGTTTCTCATTGTCTTAAATGAAATGTTAAAGTAGTATATATTCAGTGGGATTTCTGACCAAAAAAAAAGATCTTAAATTTTTGTAAAATATGGTAAATCTAGTCTTCATTTGCATTCAAATTTAAAGCTACCTTTCCCTATATTGACTCAATCTATCAATATAGATAGAAATTAAATGAATATACCATTGAATATATTTGCACTTTCTTGTTTAAGAAGACATAGAATGCAAAATAATTCCCATACAACTTTAGAAACAAATATTCAGGACCCTTAGTTGAGAGTCTTCCACATATACAATCTCATCTTCCTAAAGCCTATAATGAAGAAAAAGATTTAGAAACTCAGAGTTGTGGAGCTGACGCTAATCAAATGTGACGGTTGGAATTAGAACATTTGGTTTTTGAACTCTCTTAGGAAAAATGACCCAACATTTTTTAGCATGAGCTACCTCATCTCTAGAAGCTGGGATGGACTTACTCTTCTTGTTTATATTTTAGGTACTAAAAGGTGCTATGCTTCTGTGATTATTCCAAGACTGGAGATAGGCAGGGCTAAAATGTATTGTTATTATTATCCTTTAATGATGGTGCTAAAATTCCTTCTATAAATTTCTTTAAAAATAAAGATGGTTTCATCAATACCATTTGTGAAAACATAACTGTTAGACTTCCCGTTTCTGAAAGAAGGGGCATCGCTCCACTGCCTGTTCACTGTTCATCTGTCATACTGTATCATACTGTTCTGTAATACTTGCATGTTTCTTAGACTAGAACATGTAGGTCCCCTGATGTCTCAAGGATTTTTTTCCTTTAATTCTCTGTTGGCTCCATTTTTTATTTTTTCTTTAAAAATAAACAACTGGGACCATCCCAAAGGACAAGCCATGCACACAACTTTAGTCATGTATCTCTGCAAAGCATTGAATTAAATGCACGCTTTTGTCATGTCAATGGTTTTCGTTTTGTGGAATTCCTTTGAACATATTAGACCCATTTCATTTTCAGTAGTAAAAAGTTAGGTGCTGTGGTATTCTTTGTTTGCTGTTTGTTTAAAAGACAAAACAACAAATGCCTTTCATCACATAGATACTGTACTGGCTTATAATGAAAGTCAGTTTGCAGCATCACTCACAAAGGCAGCATGACACTAATTTCACCATAGATGCCCTTAAAAATCTCAGGGTAGTTATTATTGATAACAAGAGAAAAGCAGCTGATTTTTCATAGTTGAATAAATTGTGATAATATATGTCTCAGTGTGTCACATATAAATTTAGCCTAAATGTTTTCAGAATTTTATCTTCAACATTTATTTCACAGTATTGTTTGTCTCCAAATTGGTTATTATTTGAGCTCCACATCTTGAATATGAATATTTGAATATGTATATGCCTAAATATTTGTGAGTTTTGTTTGTATTAAAATTTCCTCCAAGTTCAACCTAGTCAAGTTTGTACAAGTTCAGCTAGAAAAGCCAGAAACATGTTATGATTCTTTTAAGTCAAAGCACTAATAATTGCCAGCTATATAAATATCACTTCTTATTTGGAGCTCAGGAATGTTATAAATAAAAGCCGTCCCAGACCATTCCAGGAGCCCTCAAATTTCTTGCCTGAGTCCCAGATATATAGGTTCCATTAGACAAGAGTACTGCTTTCCTTCATGTCCAACAGACACCTCCAAATCTACATCACCAAAAGTGAAATAATCTGCCTCTGGGGAGGATGTGACATTAACTTATTATTATTTTTTAAAAAATACAAATGAAAATTCCCCAATTAACTGAAATGAAGAAAAAGGAGAAAAACAGCAAAGAAAACACAAACAAGGCCAAAAAGTCCCAAAGTCATATAACACAAAATTTGGCAAATTATAGTCAGTTTCAATGTATTTGGGACTTCCCTGTTAGCTCAGTTGGTAAAGAATCTGCCTGCAATGCAGGAGATTCCAGCTCAATTCCTGGTTCAGGAAGATCTGCTGAAGAAGGGATACACTACCCACTCCAGTATCCTTGGGCTTCCCTGTGGTTCATCTGGTTAAGAATCTGCCTGCAATGCTGGAGACCTGGGTAAGATCCCTGGGTTGGGAAGATCCCCTGGAGAGGGAAAGACTACCCACTCTAGTATTCGGGCCTGGAGAATTCCATGGACTGTATAGTCCATGCGGTCGCAAAGAGACACAACTGAGTGACTTTCACTCACTCACTCAATGTAACTTATTCTAAATTTAAAAGAGATTGAAATGAATTATACAGAACATCTTTTTTTCAAGTGAACGTTGTCATAAGGCAGAAAGCAAGGGCAAAAAAAAATCTGGGAAGAAACAAAATCGATGATTGGAAGCACCTCACTTAGAGTTTCTATCCCATCGTGAAAAAAGAACATATCCAGATAACTCCTTTATTGAAATTATGAAAATTTCAGGAGAGACTAAGTTCAGTTCAGTCAGTTGTGTCCGACTCTTTGCGACCCCGTGGACTGCAGCATGCCAGGCTTCGCTGTCCATCACCAATTCCTAGAGCTTGCTCCAATTCATGTCCATCAAGTCGGTGATACCATCCATTAGTCTTAGGAGAGACTAAGAATAATCTGTTAAAAACTGATTTGGGGGTTGAGATCCAACAGTGGCAAACTAATGCAATAATTCTGCAAAGACAGCTAAAACTTGTGGTGTGTGGGGCATATATATATATATATATATTTTAATAAAATATATATATATATATATTTTTTAATCAGACCGGCTGGCTTACCCAAGAGCAGCTTTTCTTCCCAGTCTCTTTTATCAATGCATCATTTTACTCCATGTTTCAGTGTCAGCATTCCCCAGGGATCTGCCCTTTTCTCTTTACTCTTACAGGCAATACTCTCATCACTGGCCCTTATTCATATCATATCTATCTAATGCTAGTAGCTTCGATGTATATATGCAACCTAGATCTTCCCTGAGAGTTCAAGAGTTGCCTGTGTAAATGTTTAACTCACCATCTTCATTTGGATTTCAGAAGTACTTGTAGCAAGTGCCTGCCCGAGTGCTCAGTGGCTCAGTCGTGTCCAATTCTGTGACCCTATGGACTACAGCCCTCCAAGCTTCTCTGTCCATGGCATTTTCCAGGCAAGAATACTGGAGCGGGTTGCCGTTTCCTACTCCAGGTTATCTTCCTGACCCAGGGATTGAACCCACATCTCCTGCATTGACAGAAGGACTCTACCACTGTGCTACCTGAGAAGCTTATAATGAGTTTATATAGTTCATTATGTTTAAAAATTGCAATAGTTATATGTCAAAGCTGATCTATGTTCTGTATTTGCTATCCCAGGCAAGAGCCTCATCATTCATCGCCTTAGACACGCCAGAAACCTCGTGGTCATTCCTGTCATCCCTCTCTCCCTTACCATGCCAGAATCCTCATTGCTAATATTTTGAATTTTGCTTCCTAAATGTTCCTTATTGCCCATACCTTTTGCTCCATCTCCACTGTCACTGTCCTAGCCCACCGTATCATTACGTCTCAACTGGGTTCCTTCAATAGACTCCTAAAAGGTTTTCAGGCATCCGTTCTTGCCTTCCTCTGATCCATTCTTCCCAGGAGAGCCAGAGTGATCAATCTGCAATATAAACCTGAATACATCACCTCACCCTCACCCACCAACCAACACAACACAGACACAGACACACACACACACACACACAACCTTTAAAAGCTTCAGTGGTATCTTGTAGGATTAAGACAAAATTACCAACAGTCTATGAGGGCCCTGACATGACCTGACTTCTTACCTTTCTCTCAAGCTTCATTTTGTTATTCTCTGCTCGACACACAATGTCTTTCTGTCCCTTTCCTAAACCGTGCTCCCCACCCTGTTAAAGGCTATTTGCATTTCTTTTGCCTGGTTTACCAGTACTCACCTTTTAGAGCTGTTCATTGTTGCATCCTCATGAACTCCTCCTGAACTCCTCACCCTTCATTACCTCCCAGATTAGATAACATCTCCCATTAAGAATTTTCTTGGCACCTTGTATTCTCTTCCTTATAGCACAAATCATGATGCTTTCTATAATTATATAATTATTTGATTAATGTCAGTCTTCTCTATTAATTAAAGGGCAGGGGGCTATTTACAAGGATCCAACATATTAGTATTTGTGTTTGTTCAAAATGCATTCATTGGATGAATGATGAGAAAATAAATACTGTATAACTGAAAATGTATACTTAGAGAATATTAATGCTTGATTTATGTACTAGTGTGAAGCACATCTCATTATTATTATGGTATTATAATTACTGTTTGTATTTGGATTACTGAACAAAAAGCATATCAGAAGAAATGATTCTATCCACAAAAGCAATAAGATATGTAAAATAAGATAAAATGAGATTAATTGCTTCTTTTTCTCACATAGAGAAATTTGGTATTTGAAAAACGCAGTTCTTTTTCCTAAATCAAAGCATAAATTAAGTACAATCTTACTCAAAATCCCTGTAAGATCCTAAAAGCATGAAACCTGACAAAACCATTTTGAAGGTCATTGAAATAAAAAATATGCAAGAAAAGTGATAAGGAATCCCCCCCAAACAGAAACGGTGAGTAAGACAAGTCATTGTTTCTATTAGATATGAAAAATAATAAAAAGTTACTGACCATGATGAAAGAAAACTATTTAGACATGAATCTATAGTACAATTTAATATATAATTAAATTGTTGTTCAGTCATTAAGTTGTGTCTAACTCTATGTGACCCCATGGACTGAAGCACACCAGGCTCCTCTGTCCTTCACTATTAATTCAATAAATGGTGTTACAGTTACTTGATAGGCATTTAACATTTCAAAGAATGATTTCCTCCCTTGGTCCTTAAACCAAGACATATTCCCAATGGACTGAATATTTCCATTTTTAGAAAAATCTCTAAATATAGTATATTTTCGGTAGTTTAATAATCTTGGAAGTTTTAAAATATTGAACAATAAGATTCCAAATTTAAAACCTACATTTTAAATCTTATCTCAATTTCTCAATAAGTGTGCTTAAGAGCTTGTTCAAATGGGGAAAATTTTTTGTAATAACTATGACAGAAAAGACTTAATATTCTTTACTTGCAAAAACACCCCTTAAAAATCAGTGCAAAAAATAATGATATATAGCTAATTCAGAAAGCCATAATATAAAGGCCAATAAACATGCAAAAAATATGTAATGTCATTAGAAATAAAAAATGCAATCGAAACAGTAAGATATTAAATTCTATCAGAATTTAACAAATACTAAAATATCTGATTGTGTTAGGTGTAAAAGAAGATGCAGGAAAACACTCATATACACTTTTGTCTGTTTTTCTCACTGGACATGGAAAGTTTGGTTAAAGTCATTTTATCAAAGTGGTTTACTTACAGTTCCTGTAAACGTGAGTAGATATTGCCACCAGAAGTGATCTGGGGGCAGGAGAAAGAAGAGGATATACTGGGATATCTTCCAGGACTATGAATTTTAATAGATGATGAGCACATTAAAATATCATTTGCAAAAGTTGCAGACACAAATATAAAATAGAACAGAACTTAGAATTCGCATAACACAATCAATTTCACAGTGGTGACCAATTACTTTACATATGTGCTCAGTCACTCAGTTGTGTCCATTCTTTATGACCCCCTGGATGGTAGCTGGCCAGGCTCCTGTGTCCGTTGGATTTCCCAGGCAAGAATACTGGAGTGGGTTGCCATTTCCTTCTCCGGGAGATCTTCCTGACCCAGAGATTGAACCTGTGTGTCTTTTGCATTGCAGGCAAATTTTTACCACTGAACCACCAGGGAAGCCCAATTAATTCACACTACTGCCTAAGAATCTGCTGTGAGTGCATGTTTTGCTTGCGTAGTTAATGTAAGAACATTGATACATATTTTTTGTTTGGAATGTAGTATCCAGTTGATGCTACAGGAAGACATTCTATGCTTTGGTGTTACCGTTTTACAATTTTGTGGGTAAAATAGACCAAAATAGATAGGTGATATAAATAAGGTATGGATAGTGGAACCACAGAACTAAGCCATCTAAAGTAGGTTGGGGATTTGAAGAGGAGGTGGAGCAAGGAAGACGATCTGGAAAATATTTTCCCTCAGTGAGTTTTGAAGGATAAAGACAGTGTCTTGAGCAGTGAAGGTATACCAGATGTAAAGAACAGAAACGAGGGCATGCAGTTCTTAAGAGATGTGGCTTGTTCAGGGAACCCCATGTAGGCTGACATGGGGGTTGTTTGGAAATAAAGCAGAAAGGGGAACCATTCTGCTTGAAAGTATGTCAAGCTAAAGAGATTAAAAATTATTCTGAAGAAGTCTTTTTTTCTTGGGTAACTATTTTTGGTTCTCAGCTGGGTGTGTAATCATATTCTCCAGAGGGGCCTTGGAAATATGTGTTCATGGTTGTAACAATTGGGAAATATTCTAGGCATTTTGTGGTTGGGCTATGATGTTGAATATCTTGCATGCAGACCAATCCCTTTGAACAAAATCTAAACAACCCAAAATATCAATAGAATCTTTAATGCAAAATACTGAAGTTTTAAGTAAAGAAGATACACATTGTGATTTGTTTATTGGAGAGATCACCTTGGCAGCATTACTCAAGGAAAATTTTTAACCTGACTGAGACTGACAACAGAGAGGTTAGTTAGAACAAAATTGGAGAAAATGAAACAGGGAATGAGAAGTCAGTGTAACTGAAAATGGAGGAAGAGAGGAGGTCGAAGCTATGTAAGAAATAGAATCAACAAAGTCTGATTCAACAGTGTGAAAGTGAGGCAGCACGAGATTTATACGAGCCATCACATCAGGGAGTTATTAAAGCTTTGGGTGGAAATGGGATCACTCAAGAAGGATGTCAGAGGAGAGCAGTGAGCCAGAGCAGATACTGGGAAATGTTGCTCTTTAAGGGGAAAAGAGAGAAAGAAAAGTTGTTTTCCTATTACTAGGAATATTATTTCTTGGTTATAGTGTCCTGAACCTTGGTTGTTAAAGATATGACATGAACTCTGGGAAAGCTTGCCGGAAGCCTTCCTTGGTGCTTGTCAATAATGTATTTCCTCATTTTACACTTTCATGACTAAATTCAAGAATACCAATAGAAAGAAATATGAAGAAAGATGAACGTTCCATTTGAAAATCAATCTAAACAAAGACACCAGTGAGACCATTATAATAAGGAACCCTGAAGATGAAACTGTACTAATTAAGCATAATCCTATATAATTCATGCTTTTAATTCTCTGCTGGATTTTATTTTGATGCCATTAACAAACACTTCAAAAGATATTTAATTCAAATAGATGCCTTACCATAGGACTCTCTTATAGGTTAAAAAAAATCAAAACCAAAAAAAGTGCATTTATTTTTTCAAGGAAATGATTCACCGCAATTTAAGGAGTGTGTAACAAAAGTCCATGTATATAAGCAATTATGGTTAAATGCCATCAATACTATAAGAAATTGGTCTGCACATATGTGAAGTAAAATTAATGTGGCTCCATATGGTAAATAGAGGAAGGTAGAACTGCAATGTGAACAATTTTCCCAAGAGTTGAAACTGTTATGAGATAGATCTTATAATGAGAGGCAGCTGGAGATACAGAATGACCACAATTGTTAGTCACTTTAATGAGAAAAAAATGCAGCAGAAATTGAAGACATCTGTAGCCCACATGTAAGCCCTGACGATTCAGAAGTGGCTCCATATGGTAAATAGAGGAAGGTAGAACTGCAATGTGAACAATTTTCCCAAGAGTTGAAACTGTTATGAGATAGATCTTATAATGAGAGGCAGCTGGAGATACAGAATGACCACAATTGTTAGTCACTTTAATGAGAAAAAAATGCAGCAGAAATTGAAGACATCTGTAGCCCACATGTAAGCCCTGACGATTCAGATAGGAAGCTGCAGTCCAAGCCCCTCCAGGGACATCTGACAAGTTTCTCTGCGTAGTGCTGTGCTCTGTGGGTTCTGACAGCCTTCACTCCTTCAATTCCGTGCTCTTGCTGATGATGCTCTTTCCCGTGCCAAGGTTCTTTAGTCTCATCCTCTTCTTCCCCAAAATGTCCATTCATCCTTCTTCCTTCCATGGGAGGTTTTGTAGGTATCTCCTCTTTGGCTGTAAAATCCGATTCTGATTCACTTGACTTCCTCAAGCAAAAGCCTTCCAATATTTAAAATGTTTATATGGGTTTACATTGAGATGCACATTAAGGGGAAAAAAAAAAGACAAAGCCTATTGCTTTGCTAAGCTCTCTGGTCCAGACTTTACTTCCAGCCTATTTCTTACACCACCACATGAAACCCATGCTTCATCTGAAACCAGGCTAGTATAAGCTGCCAAATATTTCACATAGCCTTTCCCAAGGGCCTCCAAGTAGATATGATGGTTCCTTTCTTGTGTCCTTAAGTGCCTTAGATCTCTCTAACACAACTTATTACTTTGAGTCTTGTGATAGGTTATTTTCTAAATTTCATGGAATCTCATTCTCCTTGAAGCTTCTTGAGCACTTGGTTCTGAGGTTTATTAATTGCTCAACAATGTTGTGGATAGAAATAAATAGATTTAGGTAGCCTGGATTCTTCACTATCCTGTGGGCATGGAATAAGCATTCCTACTTTGATTTCCCCTCTTTTTTTTGCTTCCTAGTCTAAAGTGTCTTTCCTTTTCTCTACAGTTTACCAAAATCTTACCCCTTCCTTATTGCACAACTCAAGTTCTATCTTCTTAATCAAGACTGTTATAACAATATAATCATCACTGGCCAATTCCTTTTCTCATCTACTAGCTATATCTTGGATGGTTGGCCCAGCATAATATAGCACTTAATTGTTCATCATGTTGAAGGCTTTTGTACCTTTTTGTATGGGTTCAACTTATCTTTTCTAGGCAAGACATTCCTAAGGAGGAATCATATGTTATATTTCCCTATAGTATTTGGCAAAGTGCTGAGAATGGAGTAGGAGCTCATAGTAGGTAATGTGTTACTCCATTCATAGTCTCTCTTTAAAGTTAAAGCATCAGCTCCTGGAAATATTGTTACTGATGACTCGCAGACATGCTCCTCAATGAAAGTTTCTTTCAGTCAACAAGACTGCCTTATAGAAGGTCCTCCAACTTCCCACACCTTCCAGATTCTGCTGCTAAGTCATTCAGTCGTGTCCGACTCTGTGTGACCCCATAGACAGCAGCCCACCAGGCTCCCCCGTCCCTGGGATTCTCCAGGCAAGAACACTGGAGTGGGTTGCCATTTCCTTCTCCAATGCATGAAAGAGAAAAGTGAAAGGGAAGTCGCTCAGTCGTGTCCGACTCTTAGCGATCCCATGGACTGCAGCCCACCAGGCTCCTCCGTCCATGGGATTTTCCAGGCAAGAGTACTGGAGTGGGGTGCCATTGCCTTCTCCATCCAGATTCTGGCCAGATTCTGGCCAGAGTCAATTACCACCTGAGTCAAGGATACCCAGATACATCCCTCTTACTGTGATTTACAACTACTCTGAAAGGTCATCTTGGTTCCAGAGCTTCTTTTGGATTGTCTCAGTGTCAATTATACGTTGGTCAGCCTCTCATTCTATTCAAATGTGACTTTCTCTGTCTTCTGAGATGATTTCCCCATTAAATATGCATCTAAATCATCATCTTAGAGCATTCCCAGGGAACCCAGTCTAAAACAGAGCTTAAATCTTTTTGTTATTTCTCCCACCTATTTAATTTTGAAATATCTCCTTTTCAAAATTGAGACATGCATATTATTGCTTTCATATTGTCACTAAAAACTGTGAAATATAATAACCCCCTTTTGTAAATTTTATGGAGCACATAGTGTAGCCTTTCTTCTGTTAATAAATATCAGGTTAAAAGATGCCAAGTCATGTAGTGTATTTTAGTGAAAACATTCAGGAGTTTAAAGGAAAATATTTTTTGAACAAGATTTAAAGACGTGAGAAGGAAAAGGAGGAGGAAAAATATAATCAGATAAGAATTTGTTTAAAAAATATTGGCTATAGATGATTGCTTCTTTTTAATCTTTATGACTCTACAAGTGGTTCTTCAAAAATTTCTGAAAACCTCAGTTGTGGTAAATTGGGAAACAAAGATTTGGGAAGAGCTTTCATGTATGTTCCATAATATAAAATATTTTCACTGATGTATCACGCTCAGGGAGTTATGACTCAATGGGGAGTTATGTTTGAACCAATAAAGTTTTTCACAGTTTATGACTCACTTTTAAAAATAAGTACATTCCTCTAAGATAGAAGTCAGACAAGTAAAATTTTAATATAAACTAGATAAAAGTACA